>JALLAU010000728.1:0-12988 GCA_036939495.1 Thalassiosira hispida
GAGAGCATGGCTATGGGCGACGCTGGGGTGACGGCTCTCGTCATGGTTGGGGTGGGTTGTGTTGGGTCGATGGCGGGAAAGTATATTACTTATTCCTACGTTGGGCTACATATTGTGTGGATTTTTAGACGACCGCGACTTGGATATTAAATCCAAGGACAGAGGACCTGCTGAAATTGATGTCTTGGAAGATTTTGTATCTCCTATCTCCTGCCTCCTGAAAATTGAGCTAGATAGGTATTTGGCTTGGGATCTGCTCGGGTGGCTCGGGTATGCTTGTATGCTCTTCTTTTGGAAGATAAAATAATCAACTTACTAACCTCTCCTTCAGCCTTCCTCATCTACGGTAGAAAGAATCTTATCTTACCTTCGTGTATCTAACTACTTGGATATTTTTATCTACTTGAAATGTTGGATAGGTAAGTAGGTAATATCTATAACTATTTAACTTCTGCTCTACGTCACCTTGAACTCAGTAGTGTACATTAATGTGTCTATTATGACGCTTTATCGATCCAATATCATGATTCAAGACACTCGTTAACTTGAAGCATGAAAAACGCTTTGCAACAATCTGATTTGGAATCTTTCAGATATGCTCCTCTAGCCCAACTCGGGGCTGTGCCATCAACACACGCAACGTCTCCCCCAGTACCCCACACAGGATAGTAGAGCCCCGTGCCAACATCCACTTGGAGTTGACATGGTGCAAAGTTGCATCCATTCCCTGGAACCCTTGACACAAATGATCCATCCCCACATTGATGGACGTCTGCTGCACAGTATATCGTTCCGGCAGAGTTATATCCCAATTGATTCCCCTCTTCTTTCATCTGAAGAAGAAGCTCCGGAGGTTCTGGGCCTTCCTTGCTACTATAGCTGGCACGATTCCATGAGTTTGAGGTTATTCGAAGACTTAAAGTATTCAAATCATCTCCACCGGAGAAAAGATCTGTGAGATCTACCACATACCATCCTTCTATTCTGACAGCACCTAGACTGTGGATTGGAGCCCCAAATGCCGCCGGGGCACTGTCCCATGTCACCGATGCTTCATTCCAATTTGGATTAGTAGCTTTCCCAAATATCCCTCCAGAATCAGATGAATCTGTGCAGTAGAGGCGCAAGGTTGCAGATTCTACTTCACTTGTTTCAAAATCAGACACATCAAACCGAATTAGCGAGTCGTATACGCCATTATCGTTATCAACCAGAAGTGAATTCTCGAAACCATAATTTTGATCTTTATGATCGGCCACAATTGTTGCGTCATCTGTTGGTGTGATTACATGGAGGCCGGGAGAAACAGGCTGGTCTGAAGGTTTTGGTGTAGGAGTAGGATGAGGAGTAGGATGCGGGGTAGGGATAGGAGTGGGTCCTGGTGTTGTTGATGTTATTAGTTTTGGTGTTGTTGGGTTTGGTGTAGGATAGGGCGTCGGGTCAGGGGTAACATAATTGTGCTCCGGCTCTGTCACTGTCTCTGGCTCCGAATCAGACACCATACTGGACGAAGGTGATCCATATGCTACTATTATCTCAGGTGGATGGAGTCCCTCTTTCGAGCTATACATGACCACTTGAGAATCTCGAGAGCGAATCCGGATTGTAATCGCTCCTTCGTTCCCGTTTAGACTACTCACTGCCTCAGACACATCCATTGTGTACCAGTTGTCCTTTTGAACTGCTCCAATGTTACCAATCCTAGAGCCCGATTCAGGCGCACTATTCCACGTCACAGACGCCTCGGACCAAGGATCCGTTTCAGGTGCAATATGGAAGATACCTCCATGACTTGCATCCGAGAGGGAGTATATGCTCAAGACCGCGTCTGCGGGAGTGGACACGCTGGGACCAGATGCAGGGATAACAAACCTCATCAGTGAGTCGTGAGCATTCGGGCCAGAAGACAATCCCTTGACTTTCAAAACAGGATCAAGGCCATAGTTTTCATCAGCAGAACCTTTCGTGATTGTGGCATCTTCCGATACAATCACAGATACAATTGAAGCTTCGGGTTGTTCCAACGATGCAGCTGCAGAGTCTGCAAATGAATTAGCTCCAGGTGTTGGGGGTGGAGTTGGATCCGGGGTTGACGCTTCGGTTGGTGCGGGTGTTGGGTTTGGTGTTTCAGAGGTAGAACTGACAAAAACAGGGTTTTGGCAATCGTAAGGGTGCGCAGGATCACCGCACTCATAGTGAGCATATCTCTGATCGCATGTTTCCGCGCAGCTGTCAAAGGTACAAGAAATGGCAATGTCAGTGATCAATCAATCATTGCAGTGAAAGTGGAACATTTTTTCACGGGTAATGCTTACCAGTCGCCTCCATCCCAATTGCAAGCTTCGGTATTGTACATTTCAACACCGGCATCACATTGCCCATCTCCAATCTTCGTACGATCTGACACGGTGCAAGAATCAGGATCAACGTATTCCTCCAAGTCAGGATTGATGCAAAAGTAACCAAAAGGTCCAAATTCCTGGCTTTCCGTGCTACAACCATAATAAGAGTCGAGGTCGCATGTTTCCACGCAGCTGTCAAAGGTACAAGAAAAGAAAATGTCAGTGATCAATCATTGCAGTGAAAGTGGAACATTTTTTTCACAGGTAATGCATACCAGTCGCCTCCATCAAAGCCGCACTCGGCCGTGTTGTATGGGGCGCCAGGGTCGCAAGCTCCATCACCGTGGTATGCCGGTTCAGGCACGCAACAACCTAGCAATCCATCAACAGCCAACATATCCCCAGGACAAGAAGATGATGCTTGATCGAGTTGCATTGTTAGTTCTTCCTTCTCTTGTACAACTGGCTCAGCAGGCTCGGGTGTAGGATTAGGGTCCGGGGTCTGATCTGGGGTAGGAGGAGTGGGGTCTAGGGTCGGATCTGGAGTAGGGTCGGGAGTGCTGATCACTGGCTCAAAGGCAGGAATTGGATCTTCGTGTGCTGTGTGTGATACAAAAGTTGCTGACCCATCACTGTACTGTTGGCAGTCTGGAAACGGGGTAAATAAGGAGACGTGAGCAACGCATCAACTGAAATCCGAACAAGACAACTAACAAGCAGCATTGGTCGTCATCCAATAATAAATCAAGGCCGCAAGATCAGCACATGATTTATTTGCAAGCAAGCCATAATCCAAATATCAACAAAGAGTTGCAGCATCATCGCAGCACTGCCCATCACAACGTGCCACCTCAGCAAGTCTCCAAGACAATTCTATATAGACCTCTGCATCTATCCGAGCATGTCATCATACTCTTCGTCCATTAGCCGTGCAACTCAGCGTAACACAGCACTCACCAGGACAGGTCCCGTCCCCCAGACATTCAGCATAGCTATTGTTCAGACCTTTGCATCCTTCGAAGACAAGGATGGAGTCCAAACCTAGTGCTGCCGATGCTTTGCAATAACGGTTGAGACGCAGTTTGATGGCCTCTCCGTGCCATCCACCATGGTAGGCAGGACACTCCAGCCCACCATTGATATTGTTCAAAGTCCCACCTTGGATGTACAAAGAAAAATCATTGATGAGTTAGCCATGAAACTGAAAATAAAGATGGATATGTGCCACAAGAAGAACAGCAACAGACTTACCAAAGTCATGGTTTCTCAGAGCTTCAATGTGGCACGTTGTTTCCTCCTTCAAATTCTCCATCCAGAAGAAAACACCGGCTCCCCAAGCGTACTCTGGGGTGGTGGCAACAAGATCGGGATCTTCGCAAAAAGTTGTGGGATCTCCTGTCAAGGCCTCCGATGCCGCACGGAAGTTGTAGTTCCAAGAGAGCTGTATGGCTCCCCTAAAGAATGGTGGAATGAATGAGAACGGACGGTTCGTCGAAATAGCATTCTTCAGTGATGAGATGAACAAACTTCAAAAATACAACAACAAAATCTACATACCTTCCAAAGAAGACCGAGCTGGCCGGGATATATCCCTCGAGGCCCGGAGCCGTCTCTGACATGAGAGTGCCATCACACTCACAGGCGGCGGGAGGTGCAATGGTATGATCACAATACCCGTTGAACGTTAGCCCACCTCCCGCCAATCCGACACCATCGCACTTGAACGTCTCCCAATTGAACCCGCCCGAGTCACAGGGTTTGCAATACGTAACACCTCCAACCACTTTGTTATCGGCACACATTAAATATTCTCGAGAGGCTTTCCACTCATCACTCTCGTGAAGGGTGTGGCCTAAGAATGCTGCAAGCTCTGACTTGCGCTCCTCCTCTGTCCCCATCATGAAAATCTTCTCGCTGTGGCCTTCGTTGTAGTTATCGATGGCAGCGCACAGCCCCTCGTACGTGTACGGATCTTGAGCTTCTGGCGCCAACATGTTGAAGGTGGCCTTCGTGAAGTAATCGCACGGTCGTTCGTTGCTCATCTGGGCCAGCCCGCTACCCGGCGCTGGCGGGATCCGCGGCGTGTCGGGGTCCCAGCAGAAGCACAGACCGTCGACGTCGCACGGCCAGAATTTTTGGCCTCCCAGGCAGTCTCGGCAGGTTTGGTCATCTATGTCTTGTGGGTTGTTCTGGTTCCCGACGCATTTCTCGTTGGCGCCGCTGCATCCGCCAAAGCACCAAGTTATCGGTATGGTTCCCTCTTCCGTGCTCCTTGAGACTGGACTTGGCGATTTGAGTACGGCAGGTGGCAACGGTAGAGATGCTTCTTCATTCGAAGTTGGCCCAATGACTTGTGCGCCGCCAAAGACGTGGGTAGGAGGAAGAGATGTCGTGGGACCATCCGTTGGTGTAGCACTCGGTGACAGGGTACTGTTGTGTTATCATCAAGGGGTTAGAATTTTGTATCAATGAATCGAGAAGTGTCGTCATCCAAATCACTTACGGCTTATTCGTAGGCCTCGTCGATGGTTCATCTGTTGGTGGGCCGATGCACGTGCTCTGCTTGTACTCAAACTTGTAAGCGCAGCATTCTTGTTTACGCCTGAACAGGTTGTCTTCTGTCATATACGCGGGTTGCCGGCCGTCGTTGGCGCATGTGCCAGATTCCCAGTTGGCTGCAGCAGAGAATGAAAAGAGAATTGCAATTATGTTATTGAAAGCAGTAGGGCACCCTGGTATTGGGAGAAAAAGATGGCAAAATGATAGCAGCAAGTCTTTCTTCTATAAACTCACCATACCAAGGATTCGGCTCTGCGTTCATGGCCTCTCCCGCCACCATCCCATTTTCATCTCTCGTTTCCATCCTAAACAGCTCACAATCGAACCCATCCCCCTGCTCCAGCTTGTAATTCACCACATCCAACAAAGGCGTCATTAAATCCTCTGTCAAATCTCCACTAAGTTCCCAAATTAGGAATCCGTGCAATTCATTTTGTCGGGCATACTCCACCTTGTCACATATGGCCTGATTATCATCAAACGAAACAATACCTCCATCCTCGAAGAAGGCATATTGTGTCATGGTGACATCATCCCGTACCGATACCATATCTGGCAACTTATCCAATATATTGTAATACTGCGGCTGTCCCTGATCCGCCCACCAGTGCATACCATCGGCACCATCAAACTTCTCATACATCTCCGCCGCGCCGCCGTACGATCGACCGTAAAAGGGCAACCCGATATTGATCTTGGATGGGTCGGCACCGTCACGTATCCATCGATCAACGCATCCCGAAACGCTATACTCGGGGGAATAGAATTGATCCTCGGGTTGGTCGTGCAATGGGGCATTCACACCCACCAATTCGTCCCACGTACCGTGAAAGTCGTATGTCATCAAGTTGAGCTCATCCAATACTTCGGAAACAGCGGGTATGTCCTGGCCGTCGATGATGGATGGGCCGCAGGGCAGTGCGGCTGTTAGGCCGAAGGTGCGTTCGCCGTTGGGGTAGGTCGTGTTGGTGTAGGCATCGAGCGCGGCGCGGATGTCTTGTAGCAACAGAACAAAGTTCTCTTTGTCGGCGGGTGTGCCGCCGTGGGGTTCGTATGTTGGAAATTCCCAATCGATATCTAAACAAGTAAAAAGACATCATGTGTTGTGAGCATCTCTGTTTCTTCACTACCCAAGGCAACCTCATCTATCCAACATTGCATACTAAACAACACAAAACAACGTTCACTCACCAATCCCATCAAAGTTATACTCCCTTATCAATCCAACACAATTCTTTGCAAAGTTCCGTCTAGCCCCAGCATTAGCACTCAATACCGGAAAATGATCGCTCTTACTCCATCCTCCAATACTCGGATACACCATTGCCCCCTGCGAATGCGCTCTCCCAATCAATCCCTCCTGCGAGGAATGTCCCTTGCAGTCGCGTTCGCCATTGGGATTGTTGCGATGACAGTATACGCCATGAGTTGGGTCGACGTAGCGGCCACCTACGTAGTTCCAGTCGGGGCCGGAATTGTCGTCGAAGCCGTTGTCATCGTGGAATTGGGGGGCGTGGCCTGCGTGTTCTGGTACGGGGATGGACCAGTCGTGCGGACCACTGTGTAGTTTGAACAATTGAAAAAGAAAGCAAGGGAAGGTGTGTAAGATGTGTGTGGGTGTGTGTGTATGAGAAATCAAAGTCTTTGGATTCCATCTCTTCAACGCACATTCCCCCCCCCTCGACATTACACCATCTAAACAACAACAACAACATGAACGTGAACAACAAACTAAACACTACTCACTACAAGGTAATAGGATCAGCCCAAGGATCAGTCCCCCAAACATTCCCCTCCTCGTCACTCTGAAAAAATGCAAAATTCACAATGTCCACTTTGTTAAATTGCATATTCACGGGAGAGGCCCGTTCCGTATTATCGTACCACTGCCAAGCGGCATAATACCCTATAACCTTTTTGGGAGTGCCATTATCCGATTTGGAACGTGTGGCTGCGGACCATCCTTCGCTGGAGGTGTATTCGCTTGGCAGCGTGGCGGATCCGGAGGAGAAGGCTGGGTTGAGAGGATTGTGAAGGGGCAGGATTGGATGGGCTGGGAATGCGATAATTTCGGACTCGTCCCATTGAAATTCGAGCCAGCCTGTTTCCGTCTCGCCGGCAATGTTAGAGTCGCCTTTGGATCCTCCAGGGGCAGTGGCGGGCGATTGGGGGTGTTCTCCATCTGGCACCCTGTCATGTTATTCAGAGGAGAGAGAGAGAGAGAGTTTGATATATACATTTGAGTTCGAGTGATTGAGTTTAAGAATGGATCCTTTGAGAGCACACACGCACACACACACATCATAGTATGCCAATAATAACTACACACGTGTGACAAAATAAACGTACCATGCTCCATTGATCCAACTCCCACCCCAATCACTTCCCCCCCATCCAACCACTGGAGTGTCATCCTCGACCGTGTTGACGCCAATCGCTGTCGCTGATCCAATTTCCTTGCTTACAGTCCCCCCTTCCCCACCACCATTCTCTCCCTCCTCGCCCCCTCCACCCGATGAATCACCATCGCCTCCCATCGATCCATCGCAAGCGACACTCTCGGCCCAATCACAAACACCCCGTTCATTATCAAATTTTAACCCCACACAGCTATTGTAACTTCCCCGCGTTTCTCCCCCCGAGCAGTAAATGTACGAGAGACAATCGTACGAGGCTCGATTTCCCGTAAAGATTGGATCCGAGGGGCACGGACCCCACGATGACGCTTCCGCTTCTGGACCCCACGACGCTTCCACTTCTTCGTCGGCCTTGGCATCGAGCTTGGACTGGGAAAAGCTCCCCGCGGCAGGATTTCCGTGCATGTACTCTGGTGAATTGGGATCGTACGCTACGAGGTTGGAGTTGAATGCTCCCCCATTGTCCTTCTTTTTGGGTAGACGACGCTGTTGTTGCTGTTGTTGCTTTCCCTTGGATTGTATGTGATGATTGGGTCTGGCGGGTCGATGGAGATTGCGCTCGCTCTGCTTAACAATGGCCGCTGTGTCGGCGACGTTAGCAGCGCCGGGTTGGGTTGCAGCAACGGCGGCAGCTGTCAATAACGCGGCCGTGGTAAACACCGCGGCTGATCTCATGGTGTGCGGTCTCGTCCTCCGGCCCCGCTTCGAAAGTTGTGTTAACGCTGTCATGATATTTGTTGTCTCTATTTCTGTTGCTCGATACTCCTCACTCTCTCTCCTCTTTGATTGTGGGCCTCTACTCGTTTTGCTCGCTCATGTACTCGTTGGTCATATCATACGCAGTTCAGGCCATTACATTGCCGCCATTGCCATTGCCAGCCTCTTTTTTCGGCCTGTTCTCGTGTTGTTTTCATGTTGTGTGTTTGGCTGGTGAACACAAAAGTTTGGAGTATCAGTCCCAGGCGGTTATTAAACGGTGAAATTTACATGAGCCACTAACCTCTATATGCGCCCTCAAATATCTATAATGTCTTGGGTATGTTCTACTATGACTATTTCCTGAACTAATTATGGATGTGGTCATTTTATTCTTAAATGCGTCCGCGAACCCACCTCTGGATACAACCTGAAATAGCCTGGATACAATCTGGGCTCGCAGCAGAAGACAAAAAATCAGCAACCTTCCCTTGAGCAGCAACCATGAAAATTTCATCAGATACCTCCATGAGAGTGGGTTGTGAGCTTAAATTCCACCCATTGACTCTCGTGCATAGTGCATACATGCTCCGGTGGAATGGGATCTGCCTTGGTTTGTAGAAACCCAGCAAATGCAAAACGCAACACAGAAGAAGAAAAAAATCAAAGAGTGTTGTATGGGGATGTGAATTGCGATATTGTTTGATTTCTACCTTGGCATTGGTGGCAATCGCCATAGCTCCTCTCCCTATCTGTCGGTACTCATACTGATCAAGACAACATTGAAACGCCTTCACATCCCCAAAAATCAATAGTAAAACAATATGTGGCCATGCATCCTGCTGCGGGTCCGATGACCTGATATATATCAGTGGTAGGTACCCTCTACCTCTATATAATAACCTGCTTTCTGTTGTGGAAAATGCCAAGGGATGTGGAAAGAATGTGCACCCTACCCTACTACCTGCAGTGGCAGAAAGATGGATGGGGCTTACATTTCCATCTGCTAGAGTATCCTTGTTTCGGAGAGAGTCAAGTCGACCGATGAGGTAATTCTCTTGCCTTGCTGTCGCATCATTCGCTCAACTTTATATGCATTCTCTATCAAACATTGTTGATGTGGCCTGTATAGTAGCTGTAGATGCTGCTCTATTTCTCGACTGCTTGTTTGTAGTCTTGGATTACTTGATTTGGACCACATTGCTAGCTCCTCTGCCCAAACCATAGAATGTGTGTCCCTGGAGGATGGGGAAGCTCCGTTCACAGCATGATGCTTAAGAACAAAATTAACACGTTCCTTCGTGTTCCTCACCTCAGCGAAATAGATGTGGAACATAGAACATTAGGACATGATGCATTGAAATTAGTGGAGCTGTGACCTTAGTTGCATATGTCGTCATATGTCCCGAAACTCCAGATGATGTCACAAACTTCAGATGATATCACAAAGCAGGTGGCATCTGTGATAGTAATGCTATGGCGAGTCTCGTGACGGATGCTACATGAAAGACTCCTTGTGGCACGTGATGGTGGTGGCACGTTCCAACACCAACTCATCTAATACTAATAATGGTCGCACGTGTGCCATTGTAGCTTCCCGGATACGCATTCGGTTCCACGACAGACCGTTTACCTAACACTCCGTCAACTCTCATGGTCCCACTCCTGCCTCCACACATATATGCTCCCAGATGTGGCCAGAATTGAGGGGCTTCTAAAACCCATTGCTTGAACTGGCTGCGAATGGTGTGCGGATGCTAAAGCAACAAATTCAAAAATGGCGGAGCGGCCAAAGATCATTGCTATGGTCCCAATGTAGATGATGAAACATCATGTGTGGGAGCATATGAGGCCATGCTACGAACAACCCACTTGAACTGGCCGCAAGAAATGGTGTGTGGAGGCTAAAGCAAGAAACTCAGAAACGGCAGATCGGTCAACACCAATTGGTATGTGGTCGGGGAAACATATGTGGAAGCATAAAGCATATGTGTCCGCCCCACCCACACGTCATTGTACACCTCATATGCGCCCTGTCATAGGCCATAATGAGCACCCAAGCATCCTGTCTGAGGCTGGTAATGCAGTGTGGTTGAGGTCGAAGCAAGGCCCTCAGAAACTGCGGAACCGTCCCAATACAACGTTGGTATGAACACAATATGGTAGATACCGGGAAACACGCGTGGGAGCATACCGGTTCGCCCACATATCACTACACACCTCATCGGTGCCTAGATGTAGGCCAGTAGGCCAGAACAAGCACCCAAGCAGCCCTGCGACTTCTCCTTCTCTGCTTCATTCTGACGGTCTTTGGCATCACTAGTATTTAGATTACAATTTACTTTATTGACTGGCAGCGGTACAGGCTGTATCGGCGGACAAGAATGCACCATAGGGTTTTGGTTGATCCTCAGCCATGATTTGCTAATGCATGAATTTTGCAAACCATCAGCCAATGTATTTGCTAATGTATGTAAATTGCTTGCCAGCAGCAATGAATTACAAGTGCACGCAATTTGCTCCCTACGATGGCTGCAGCTGCATGCACGATCGCCTGACGAAGTAGCTACTGTTGCTTGGGACCTTGTGAATGGTGTGATGGTTACAGGGTAGGGGCAATTGATGATATTGGGGCTTATGATTGGATTGGGAATCAAGGAGTGAGACGACAATGGGGCCAAAGCAAAAGTTCTGTAGCTACAAGACATGACGTATCATGGTAGTACCCCCACGTTTGCTCCCCTGATCCTTGCAACTTACAACCCCTGATTGATTGAAAAAGGTAATTCGCATCATAAGACCCCTCTCTACTCTATATTGAAAAGGGATCAACTGCTGTATCATTTGCATAACACCATACTATCCATAAAGTGTAGCATTGTTGTGATTTGGTAATAATAATATGAATATGACATCGGTGCCTTTGTTGTTAATGTAGAGGGAGACACCATAGCCTATGGTGTCGTGTAGTGAATATTGATGGGGGAGTCTACATTGAGACTAGATGGACAACGGGGACGGAGGAGGATAGCGTAGCAACGTGTTGTGTATCCTCGACGTCGAACTAACCACAGGCACGTATGCTCACGGCCGGGGCAGCGACAGACAAACCCCTGGTGTTTGATATGTTGAATGATGTCAACCGTCTAATGTGAGTAAACGAGAGTAGTGTCGCGGAGGGGCAGTAGTGATCGGGATGATCAAGATCAATGCTAGTTTGCATGGAGGATTGTGATGGATGGGTGTACTTATGATGTGGGGGAAACATGAGGTCTCGGTTATTGCCTGCAGGGCGGTCGGGGGCACACAAAGGGCAGGAGGCAGTTAAAAAAATTTACCTACTTGGGACTTCCTCATTCGAGGTGAGGTTGACTACAGTAAAGTACCACGACTTATCTCACCCCGATGAAACAATCCACAGGCCTAGTAGGCTTGTGTTTGGGGGTGGGACAAATAAAAAACTTTGACTTCTACTAGCTTCTACTAGTAGTATTAGGCAAAGTGAGACAATTCTCGAAGCAAGGCTCAACTGCCAGAGGGGTGAGACAAGCCGAGTAGGGTGAAACAATTCGTGGTACTTTACTGTACCTCTGAGAGTTTTTGGATAACGGCCAAACTCTGGGTCAAATGCGGAAACCAAAAAAAGAATATGATTATGAGTTATTTTATTGGGTTGGGTGCACTAGTTGGTACCGATCTGGGAGTTTGGAAACTGTATGAAAACGTACCGAAGACCCGAGGAAACTGTAAGTATCCCCATCTATTCGCAGTGTAGTGCTGAAAAAACAAGAAGAAAGCGATGCCCTTGGCTTTCCCATGCCTCATGCTAGAAATAGAACGCTGTAGAATTGTGTCTATCATAATGTATCATTGGGACCATGTTATGGTCCATTAAACTGAGCTAGTTTATTGTTTATTACTACACTGAGAAGCAATCCTTTAGATATCAGCCGCATAGGGCATCATTAGATGCCATCGCGTCCACCCTTATCGACGGAGACGATGTGCTGTTGATGGCTCGAGCATGCAGTGTACAAAATTGTAAAATAACATAGGTTAAACTAGATATTATACTAAAATAAGCTATGGTGTCCTCGACCAACACCTAATGAAGCGATCCGCATCGGAAGAACCATTGCACAGTCTTGATTATGGCCGTGTGGAGCATGGCATAGGGGACGGCTCATCATCATGGTTGGGGAGGTTGATGCTGATCGATGGTTGGAGCGATTTCTCAATTCCTACGTAGATTCTACATAAGAGGGACAACGGGAGAGGCGAGTGGAGGGGGGTTAGGATTGTTGGTGGGTGGTGCGTTATACCTCAAGTCCTGTTAACGTAGCAGAGGAAGACGCCAACGTCAGTGACGGGACCCCCTTTATAGGTAGGAGCACGTGTAACGTGAACAGGGCAGCATCATCCAAGAAGGTCATCAATATTTATGGGAAAGTCTATATTGAGGCTAGAAGAACCACAAATCACAAAGATGGAGGAGGATACTATGGTAGCACAGTAATGTATTCATGTACCCTCAGTATCGGACTAGTAACCACATGCACGGACGCTCACGGACGGCAGCAAGGTTGAATGTCGACCGTCGATGTGTTAGTGGGCGAGATAAGTGTCGCGGCGGAGCAGTATCGATCTGGGATGATCAAGATCAAGGCTAGTGAGTTCTGCTATCTAGCAGGCATGGAGGATTGTGAGGGCGATCGGATGTGGGTACTTCTGGGGGGCACAAGATGTCTCTGTTATGGTTGGGGGTAGCCCGCGGGGGAAATGGCATGCCTCCAACCGCCAGAGCTCAAACCAACCTCACACAATGACTAAGATAGACACCAAGCTACTACCGTCTCCAGTGGCTCGGTTGGTAGAGCTCTAGGGGTTGTAAAGCCTCAGGACCAGGTCCAATTCCCGGCATGGAGACCATGTTGTAGGCAGCATGGTATGTAGCGCGCTAACCACAAGTGCTAC
>JALLAU010000729.1:0-12973 GCA_036939495.1 Thalassiosira hispida
GGGGTAAATTTTTCATTTGAGATGGCTTCATTTGAGATGAATACAAATTTATGCCACGCCCGCCACGACAGTCTTGGGCTCGAAAATAAGGCCTGTCCGTCGTCGCCAACCCAAATCCAAATCCAAAACCCCAAGAATTATTACAACGGCGGCCGCTCCAGCTCCAGCACTATCTTTCAACGTCTCGCAAACCTTTCAGCAGTAACTTAATATCACCTGAATTATTTAACGAACGCATTCATACAAGCGGAGCGGAAAAGCTCTCGGCCATTCAAGCCCGCATTACGGATAAAAACCAACATACGAACACATCATACAAACATATACAGACACCCAACCAACACCATGACAGAATCAGCCCTACCCCCGCCTCCACCGCCCCCTCCACCTCCTCCAGAAGCACCAACAGCAGAAGCACCATCTCCAGCCATGTCATCCTGCCTTTCCACCATAGTTTCCTACCCCTCTCTATTACAACATGAAGAATCCCTCTCGACCCAAGCCTCCGGCTCCCTCGGCGCCTACGACGTCATGGCATGGATGTCCTACCTAGAATCCATCGATGATGCATTGGACATACTCAAGGATGGATTGCATTCCTTACATTTGGAGAAACAGTTGAAGAAGGTGGATTTAGCACGGACCACGACCATCCAAGCGGCCGGACGTACATTTCGAATTTCGTCCGCGTTGGCACCGGGCATCACCCATACTCTTTCCACGTATCAAAAGGAGATTCGCAAGTTGATTCAGGCACGTATCATGGTGGGAGAACGATGCGTCAGTTTATTACCGGGGTCGTACAAGCTGTGGAAGAATCATTTATTATTCCGTACGAGTTTGTTGGAGCAACAACTGTCTTCCACTTCACAAACGCTGAACAAAATGGAGAAACACATGGACGAGGGGTTGGAGAAAACGTGCAGTACAAATCGATTCCCCCCCTACATCCTATCCTCATCAAGTGCATACAAACACTATCACTCTACTCAATCGGCATTCGAACGCTCGTTGGTGAGGTTACACAAAATGCCAGCAATTTGGCTCCATTACGCTGCCTTTGTGGCACTCTACGATCCAGAATGTAATCCAACAACAATTCGACGAGTTTACGATCGGGCACTCGTGGCACTCCCGGCGAGTCAGCATGAACGTATCTGGGAAGATTACCTATGTTGGGTGACTGGGATATTACCGGGCAAGACTGGTGATAAAGGAGGCGGCGGGAAGAGTGGAGACGATTGGACGGTCATTTCGAGAAAGGGATTGCACAAGGTCAAGTATGGCTTTGAGAGTCCACTGGTTGCCCAGTGGCGGAAGCGTGGTTGGGGATACAATCAAATACAGAAGGATGAAAAGACGGGCGATGCATTATTGAATTATCTATCCACGGTGCCGACGGAATCTGCACTGAGGATACTGCGTCGTCATGCCCTCTGCTTTGATACCACCTTTCGCGAAGATCTCGCCACATTGTGCATTACGAGATATGGTCGATACGGCGAGGCGGCATCTTTGCTCTTGCAATTGTTGAACGGTAGCGGGGGAGCCTTCTTAAGTACCAATGGAACCACCCGTCATGAACTATGGCTACGATTCGCAGACGTTTGTACCGGTCACCCTAATGAGGCCAAGGTGGCGGGAGTGGACTTTGACGGAATCGTTCGTGCCGTTTTAAAGGGACAGGATGTGGGGGGATCGAGTAATGGCGGGGAGGGATTGGGGTTTGAAGTGTTTGATAATACCTCGGCAGCATTTGGCTCCAAGGATGATGACGAACCGCAGCCCAAGGAAAAGTCTACGTCACAGGCGCTCAATCACCGTCTGGGCGAAATGGAGGGCACGTTGTGGACACGTCTTGCAGAGTATCACGTTCGTGCTGGAGACTTTGAGTTGGCCCGATCCGTATACGAAGAGTCGCTCGATGCCATTACAAGAGTGCGGGATTTTAGTCTGGTGTTTGATGCCTATGTCAAGTTTGAGGAGGGGGTGATTGAGGCATTAATGGAGCTGATGGAAGAGGAAGACGAGGAAGAAGAAGACGAAGAGGCCAAGGGGGAGAGTAAGAAGGAATCAACCGCAGCCGATAATGAAGACTTGGACATTCTTCTTGGGGCCAATGCTCATAATCCCTTCTCGAACGATGAGGACGCCGGAGCATCTGCCGACGTCGAACTTGCCATTTCTCGTGCCGAGCACTTGACCTCCCGACGTCCCCTACTCCTCAACCGCGTCTTATTACGTCAGAATCCACACAATGTAGGAGAGTGGATCAAGCGATCACAACTCTACCTAGATTTGGACGAAGTCAACTTGGCCGCAACAGCATTGGAAGAGTCGTTAAAGTCGGTATCAGCACGCAAATCCGTGAACGGCTCGCCATGCACGCTCGTGCTGACATTGGTGGATACACTCGAGAATCGACAACAGAATGTCGATGCCGCGCGAAAGGTGTTGGAACGGATATGTACCGATAGTGAATATGACTTTGCCGACTCGGAAGATTTGGCACAGTGCCATGCGGCGTGGGTGGAGTTGGAGTTACGACAGGAGAATTGGGATATGGCGTTGAACTTGGCACGTAGGGCAGTTTCGGTTAAGGTTGGCAAGAAGGGCTCCAAGGCCGCTCGGGGTCTGTCACGAAGTTTACGGTTGTGGAACTTGTTATTTGATTTGGAAGAATCGTTGGGCACCGTCCAAACCACAAAGGACGCCTATGACCGTGCATTGGAATTGAAGGTTGCCACTCCCTCCCATGTGGTGAACTACGCGTCATTCTTGAAGGATAAGAAGTACTTTGAAGAGTCCTTTGCGGCGTATGAACGTGGCATTGGTCTGTTTCTATTCCCACACGCGGGGGCCGCATTGCTTTGGAAGAATTACCTTACCAACTTCCTTGAGAGATACGAAGGGTCCAAGACTCCACGTGTACGAGAATTGTTTGATCGATGTCTCGCCGACTGTCCTCCCGAAGAATCTCCCGAGTTTTATCTCCTTTATGGAGACTATGAAGAGACTCATGGCCTTACCAAGCGTGCGTTGGGAGTGTACGAACGCATGTGCAACTCCGTCCCACCTTCCGAAAAATACACCGCCTACCGTCTCTATATTGCCAAGGCAATACAATACCTTGGCGTCACGTCCGCACGTCCAATTTATGAGGCTGCCATCTCAGCCTTGGAGGATGGACCCGCTGCACGCATCTGTCTCGAATATGCCAAGATGGAGACTGGACTGCGTGAGGTGGACCGTGCACGAACTGTGTTGGTCTACGGTGCGCAGCTCGCCGATCCCCGTCGCGATCCGGATTATTGGAAGGCGTGGCACGAGTTTGAAGTGTCACATGGCAACGAGGAGACGTTTCGTGAGATGCTGCGAGTGAAGCGTAGCGTCCAAGCGGCATTCTCGACCGTTAACTACAACGCTGCCGAAATGGGAGCGGGTGTTCCCCAGGTAGAGACATTGACTGATGATGCTGCCTTGGAGATGATTGCCGAACGAGAGGGTCTGACTGTGGATAAGAAACCGTTGGTGGGAGGATTTGTTCAGGGAAAGAAACGTACTGCGCAAATGGCAGACCTGGGCGAGGTGGAGAGGAGGGCGGCGCGATTGCGCGAGGCTGCTGCTACTGGTGGCGCTTCTGCTGCTGCGGATGGCGACGATGAGATAGATATTGACGATATCGACGAAAACGAAGAAGAAGACGAGCAAGCAGCACCGCCACCACCGAGCACTAAGACTAAGAATGTCAAGGGAGTGAGCGAAAAGGCAATTCCTGCTGCAGTGTTTGGAGGGCTCGCTGCGACGGGTGACAACGAGTCCTAAGATGTAAGTATGGGGACCCAGATGTGAGTCGTTTTGCATAAGCATTTAATTTAGAGCATTTCCAGCCGTTTCGAGGAGATGGAAGTTGCATTATACTGCAAGCTTTCGCTTCCACCAGCGGGACCCGAAGAACTGCTGTCGCATCTTTTCCTGAATTCGATATGCAGGATATAGAAGGTTAGGAAATTTCTTGCAATCACTCTCAAACTTAGTGAATGGCAGCTTCCCGTCAGCTGGAAGGTCAACTTCCTTCAGAGCGCGAACTACAACATCGTCCATGTGTCGAGGATGAAACATGCCAAGCAAACCCAAGAACTGTTCGTTATCGATGACCCCGTATCCTTTGATATCGTACCAAGCAAAGATGAATTTCAACAAATCAGAAGAACATAGCATGCAGAATACAGCAGTCGCTTGTTTGGGGAAAGATTTGCAGTATTGAAGAGTTAGAACAGTGGAAGCAAAAGGAGGCAAGAACAAATAACAAATATCACCTTTGAGCGTTGCTCCAACATCCATCATTGGCGTGGAATTACTTGTAGGATATTTCCCGAGCTTGCTGTTGTTGGGCGCCGAAAGGGCAAATATCTGCCTAATGAAAGGCGACATGGACAGCGGCTCTCGAACGAAGGAACAATAATCTTCGACAGATATTTTGCCATCTCTATCAAGGTCAATATTTTTCCGAAATATGGAACTCATTTTGTCCAGTTCTTTTGACCTCAATGCCAAGAATTCCTTGGTGTATGTAAAATCGTCACCTGGAATATCCTTAGCATGGTCCTCTTCTGCCAGCTGAGCTTCTCGCAGCCTCCATTTGGCTTTCTCGACCATCTGCGACAGTATTTTATCGTCAGGATTCTTGGCAAGCATCGCGCTGTAATCCTTCAACTCTGTCTCAATGTGATCAGAATCTGTGAGACGAACAACTGAAGAGGAAGACCAAAGAATCCATATGTTGGCATATCCCAGATTAAAGTTTGATAGGCATAATGGAAGCTGCTCGTAGTTCTTTCGCGCAAGGTCGATGTGATCGTCCTTTGTGTAGGACACGCGGATATCAGCGCAATAGCGCCTCGATTTACTGGCTCCCTTCTTGAACCAAAGACAAAGTGTTGGATCTGCAGCTCCCATACCTCTCATCTCGGGGTGAACTACCAGTCTGTAATCCTCCCTATCTCCAAAAAAAAAGTGTTCATGGTTTGGTTGTGTACTGGCCAGAACAAGATCAGTTATGAACTCATCTTTATCCGATGAAAACTTCTTCCAAACGACAACCATCTCCTCCTTCGAGCCGATGTCATTTTTCACCCTGACGAAGTAAGACTCTCCACGAGCTCGGCGAGAATCATTCTCTGCATTGAATTCCTTGGTCTCTTTTTTGCCGACAGTGAATACTATGTCTGAAATTCCCTTCACCTTGCGGTCTTGAACCGTCATCGTCTTTTTGATAGTTCGAGTGAGTTGGCGGAGCTCCTCTCTGTCATCTTTTCCAAAATAGGACGAGAGGCGATACCACATTGGGTTGAGACGTGGCAAGTAACCGAGGAAAAGGTGTTAACTATTTATTTCTTTATCGAGCATATTATTTATAAGACCTCTGATTACTTATCCTGAAAGATGAAAGGTTATTGTGTAGTTTTTTACTCAAGTTGCGCGTTTTCCTCTTCAATTTTAGAGCACGGCAAGGAAAGTTGATGATTGTTTTGCGGAGTTTTACTTTGTCTCGATTTCTTTAAGGACATCTTTCACACCTCATCAACCTTCCTTCTTTGTGCAAAGAAGATGTCCGAATGTATATACAAGTTCGTGGAACAACCCCAGCCGAAAAAGCCCAAGAAACAAATTTATAGGTCGAAGTACGATCCCAATGGGCCCCTAATTGGTTCGACCTTTTGCATGCACGGGACCACTGCGGTTGATGGTAAAGGATTTCATTCTCTCAAGAAGGTGAGATCCTCTTCGTGGTTCGACCCATTCTTTGCTACTTTTCTCACTCATGTCCTTCTCCCAACTATACTACCTATGCCAGAACCACGTCGTGAGCACTCCGTTTGGAGTCCAGCCACAGCCACCCAATCCAAAACAATTCCTTCGAAAGGGAACGCGGCAATGCAGAGACGGCGCTAGCATTCCTTCGGTGGATCACCACAATCGGAACAAGGACACAAACAAACCGCCAGTGCCTTCACGCAACGACAAACCGGTGCAGGGGCTGAAGACGTCGCATAAATATGTGAATGGCAATGCAGTAGAAGTGATCAATAGTGCTCCAAAGAAAAGGAAGGATATGGAGGTTCCATACATTGCTCGGGAGGACTACGGCAAAGTTCCCGCCTATCTTGAGACGGTCAAAGGCGAGATTGAGCACGAGAAGGAGCTAGTTGATTTGTATGTGGCAGAACAGTTTGGACCACCCGATGGAGGACCCCAAGAGCACGAAGTCATGTACGAACAAGAGCGCAGAGAACTCATCAATATGCTAAAACAACGATGGGGTAATGTGAACGCCGAGTATCAAAAGTACTGCCACAAAGTAATCTTGGACACACCAGGAGAGATAAAGAGAAAAGCTTCTCAAGAAGCCGAGCTGAAGCAGCTGGAGGAAGATATTGAGAAGCTGAGCTGTCCAGGTCCTTTGGTGATTAATAATTAGGCAATCTGGGTCTTTGGGGATTAGCATTGTTAACTAACAAGTTGGTAGCTTCTTCTTTTTTGGTCTCCGTGCTATACACCTCCAACTAAAACTACCAACACTATCACCACTGATGAAGGGTATTAGCGCTAAATAAGAAGAAGTTAGATTAAGTCTGAGACTCCCACTCACAGTAGGGTCATAGGAGGATACGCTAACATGGTCGTCGCCGAAGAAGAAATCACCGCCTGCGAAGAAGGAGGAAACAACACCACAACTAACCGTCCTCTGGCTCTGAGATATCACCACTCAATATCGCTATTAGATGAGTGTTTTGTTTGAGTTATTTGGACGTCATGATGTTATCACTGGTTTAATTGTTATGAGTTTTGTAAGAGAGCTCTATCTTGTACTTCGGGTGATTGGCATTGCGCACACTTTCCCGTTCCGCTAGTTTTTCTCCAATTGCGTGCATTGGAATCAGATTTATGTTTCTCAGCTTTACACATCCAACAAACCTTCTTCTGATTCACAACCTTCTTCTTCTGATTTGCAGTCTTCTTGTTTGTACGTTTCACAAGCCGCTTATATTCTATCCCATTACTATTCCTACGTAGGATACCTACCAAATAAAGGCCTACTTTCTATCTGACTTGCAAAAAAATGCGAGGACTCTCACAAGATACGGAGGCATTAGGCATTGGGTATGAAAACATGGCGGTGAAACTTGGTGTAATAGCGCGCTATAAGCTACTCGGTCCGCAGGTCCCTATTGCCTTTCGTGAGTAGCGATCGTATGCTGACCAGTTCGCTTATGCCGATTGCCAGGAATGGCGAGAGTCGTTGTTTTCACTCCAACAACAACTACTACTTATTATCAAGAATGGCGAGATTGAATGTTTCCGCTCCAACAAAGTTTCCAACTACTTTCGTGGATCGCGTGGAAAACTTGTTTCCGATTGGTTAGCTACGTACGAGACAAGAAAACAAACGACAAGGCTATGGAGTTGAAGAATATGCTTGATACGACCAACGACCAACGATCGGGGTGTATTTGCTCGGCTGCGATAGAATTTCTGAGAGTTCCAATTTCTTTGGCAGCCAGCTGATCAAACATGGCACGACGTCGGCCAGGATGGCACCCCTGGAGATTGTCTGCAAATAATGTATGATCATGGAGAAAGTTTCATTTTCATTCTGTAAATGAAATTTCTTTGGGCAGTGCATACTCAAAAGATTCTCAAGTCATGTAAACACTTGATATTTATTTATTTGCCGAATACAAAGCATGGAATGCCTCTTCACCATCGGAATCCCATTTAGTTGGATGTCTTCTTCTCGACGTCCTCTTTCTTCACCAAACGAAGGTAGTTAATTTTAGATGGCACATCACAAGAATGATGTCCAGGATAATGCTCCTTGGCTTCTTCTTCGCTCCACAGTAGGAAGGAGGAAGACCAATCCTTTGAACTCAGTAGACCTACTCCCGTCAGGCATAGGGATATCAGCATGATTATTGGCGGCCTCGACACAACGGAATATCTCATCCATATTCCTACCGACGCACGCGGGGTAGTTTAGACCGAGCATCAACTTGTTCTCGGGGTTGACGATAAACACCGCTCGGATGGTCAGCGGCAAATCCTGCGCGTCCGAATTGCCAGGGTCAATCATGCCGTAGAGAGTGGATATGGAGCGGTCTTGGTCTGCGATAATGGGAATTTTGATTTCTATCTCATTCTCACATGAGCAACGAATTTATTGAAACGAACTCAAAAATGAGAGGTAGTTTAACTGCATAATAAGAAATTCTATGAAACATAAATCCAAGTTTGAGCCATTCCTACGAAGATGAATTTCGTGTGAGCGGATATGAGCCATTGTTAAATAGGTACAAACTAGAGTGTGAGATACGAGCTAAAACACGAGCTTACAAAAGACAACAGACGAATCACCTACCTGGTGCGACTTTACCGGGTCAACCGACAACGTAGCAACTTTACAGCCCGTCGCATCCAGGTCATCGTACTTGAGAGCAAGTCTACCGATCTCAGTGGTGCACAGGGTGTAAAGTCAGCAGGGTGACTGAATAGAATGGCCCATTTGCCGATTTCACAAAGAGAAAGACACGTCGGAGAGGATAGTTAGAAAATCTTAAGACCTACCACATAATATGATGGCAAAGTTGTCACTTATGACAAAAACAAAGCTCAAGCTGGGAAAAAAATTGTGCCCAATAGTGAATCTAAAAAGTACATTCACTGAAAACCTCACCTTTCTTCCACTCATGAAATGAATCAAAGTTACCTGGGTCGCAAAATCGGGAACATATTCCCCAAGCGAATTGTAGATCTCTCTGGATAGAGACGAGTCGTTCCCGATTCCATAGTATTCATTGTAGACATCATCCTCGCCCGATGGCCTGATGGTGATGATGATGATGATGTTACTACGGAAGAAGAAAGAAGTGATGGCGAGGCTACATCAGAAATATCGGCACCCGCACAAGAAGCTAGTAACGATGATGAGCGGGAGACCTTGTGGGCGAAAGCGCCACGAACGGCAGGGGCTTTGGTGACGAGGGCACGAGCAATAGTGGAAAAAGGCAGCATGATTAATGTTTCTGAGCGTCTGAAGATAGAAAGTGTGAACAGTTATCACAGCAAAAAGGCATGGTCTGTAGAGTGAGAGCAGATTGGGATGCAGAACTCGTCGTAGAAGTCCAGCGTACACCAACCAGCCTGGTCAATTAAATGGGGCCATTCTCAAGGAGCGAGATGGACCACCATTTCGTGGTGTCGACACTTTTTTTGGTGATTGTATGACAACGAATAAAATTCGTGGTGTTTTCGAAAGGAACATTTAGGGCCTGACATAGCAGCAGTACCTATGTTCATTGGAGCCTCTGCATAAGAAACAGAGAAGTGGAAGTGAAGGTTATCATAATATATACCTCTTCTAAGGCTTTAGAAAATAGCATTGATGTGATATGCATTGAAACAATGAATCTCCCTGCTTTACAACCACACTGCCCTGTTCTTTTTTCTTCCTCCTATATATATATATATATATGAGGTAAATGCACCCTGCAACTATGTCATCATTACTTAAAGCTCTCTCTTTGAGAAAGAAATAGATCGTAGTCACAAGTCTGTCTTTTAATGTTTCTAGGTCATTATAATGATTCTTGCTACTAACAAAAGAGTTTGTTGCCTATCTATTTCTATATTAATACTTAGCTCTACCTCGATCCACCAGCAGCCTTATTCTTGCGCCGCTGATGCTCCAATAACTGCTTCTGCATATTACGAACATCCTTCGTATACGTGTCGCGTATTCCCGAGGGCACACTCATACGATACCTCAGCTCCTCCGTCGACAAACTCTCTGCAAGTTCAAGCAGCGTACCAAGCACGGTGCTAATATGATTCGGCGCCACTTTATCCGGACGCATGGTAAGATAATACCACTCTCCCGTGGTAGGATCAAACCCAACCTCGGCAATTTTCGATCCGTTCTCATGTCGATCGGCCTCGAGACGATGGCGTTCACTTCCTGGTAGGCGCAAGTATCGCGTCATGTCCACCGTGGTCCCCTCTTCACCCATGACTCCAACGCGCAAGACGTCTTCGTCGTTGTTGCTTTGGTTCCGTCCAAAGTTCGGCCTCGGTGGTAGAATCTCCACGTCAATTGTGACAGTGTCAAGATACTTCCACTTCAACAAGTTGACATCCGTACCACAAATGTACGGAGCATTCGGCTGAAAAATAATCCCATCCGTCAAGTGGTTGTGGGTGTCGCCATACCGATATGACCTCATCCCCCTCTCTTCCGTAACAAAGGAAAGAAGCCGATCCAAATCTACCCTCTTGACAAAGTTCTTCCTCACTAGGGGCAATGCCACATTGGGGTCCGACACGGCCGAGGGATTGAAGATGTCCACTCCTGCACCCTTTTTAACGAACGATGCCGCCTTCAAATGATGCAATCGTTGTTCAAATGGCAGATGCAATATCGGCTCGCTTGCCGAATTCGCCAACACGTCAAACACAATAAAGATTGGCCTTTTCAACTTACGATGGACCACCACCTCTCCATCGAACACGGCCCCAGGCTTGACCGACGAAAGAATGTTTTGCATTGGATCCTCGCCATTGTCCGACTTATTCCCCTGAAGCTTGATCTGAAACGCTTTCTTCGTTTCATGACTCGCCCGATCGACCAGCACGGCGCTCGTCCCCGTAAACACCAAAAGGTACCGTACGCCATCCGTCTTTTCACTCAAAAAGTACCCCCCATCGCTCCTCTGAACTTCTTCAATGTTATGCCTCGAAAAGTTCACGGGCATACACCCAATAAAGTTACGGGGTGGTTTGCAGTCGCCATTGCCCGGGGCACGTCCACCTTCCGGCGCGATGGCCGTTCGCCAACTTTGGCACCCACTATCCATAAATTGTCGGATGGTATTGCATTGCCCAATGGCAAGTTTGGCCGCCTCGGTATCGGCATGTTCGCGCACAAAGTCCTCCACTTCTAAAACATCATGGGTAGGATTCAACTGTTGTATCATGAACCATAGTTGCTGTGCCAACGTCTCGGCCAGCTTACGTGCCGCTGCGTCATCCCGAGTGGATAACAGTTTTTGCGTCATGCTTGCGGATAACTCCATTTCAATCTCGTATAACACCTCGGGGTGCGCTGATGTCCCCGCACCGCCATTGGGTCCGGGATTGTCCATGGTGGTAACCTCCGTAACATCCATCCTCCACGCAAAGCTCTTGTCGGCGCGAACGTAACTCCTCCTACGCTTGATCCTCTTCTTATTCCAACCGGGTTGCAAGCTACCCACATTCGCAACCGATTGATGATCCAACGACGTTTCGGTAGCACACGTCAACCTCAAATCGTACGGGGCAGCCGGCAGTGCCATGTCCATCGTACTCAACTTTTCCTTTTTTTCGGACTCGCCCCTTCCCAATTTATCATTTTGGGGATTGTGCGTAAAATTCACGCGGGTGGCGTTCGGGTAGGCAAATACCGTGGTGACGCTCTCCGTCTCGACCAATTGGGCCTTGAGGACGGAACTTTCGCTTTCGTGAGGCTGTGGCTTTTTGCACGAGAACGACGAGCTCAAGGGAGACACTTCGGATAGGCCAGCCTGTGTCCATTTCAGATAGTTGGATCGAGTGACTCCCCCCTCAAATGTTGTGGAGTGCGGCTGATGGCCTTGCTGAGCGGTATTATCGGCCATGTTGGTAATGAATGCGTGTGCGACACGTTCCTTGCCCTGGATGGGAACTAGTTTGGCACCAGAGGATATAGCGCGCATATCGTGTGCTCCGTAGGGTGATTTCAGGATGCCGAGCCTTGCTTCAATTTCTATTGCAGCTTTATTATTATTATTACTGGCGTTGGCCGCCTGTCGAAGTCCCATAGATCGAGACTGGATCAAGAATAGTTTAATTGCATCTTCGGGCTGCGTAGGACGGGCTAGGAATGGATTGCGTGGAGTCTTCTTGTTGGCGTTGCCGCCGCCGGAGGGCCGATCCGACGCGCTGCGTTTTGCCTCCTTCGCGGATTTGGCCATGAGGCCGCTCAGATTTAGGGCGCCTCCGGGACGCTTTGACATGATTGTGCTTTTATTCCAGAGGTGAGTGTGAGATAGATCCGTGCAATTATTACCATACTGCGGCGGCGGCGCGCTGCGCCTGTCGAGCTGTCGGCACTGGCCATCGCTCTTGGCCTTTGGCAAGCGGACGGTTCCCGCCAAAAACGAATATTTAGAAAAGATCTCAGGCGCCCAAAACATCCTACCGTATGAATGCATTGCTATGCCTTTTTTCAGCATTTTGCTCATCCAGCGGGCTTAATGTTCTGGTGATGGACATACCATGTCCCGTTCTCGAGGTGCGGCGACGACCATGGGATTGCATCCGTGATAGTAGCCTTTTTTCGTAGACTAAGCTTTTGCGACGGACACCAGAGCGCAGGAAAAATTGAAAAGAAATAATGCCAACAATGGCCGACAGTAGGACTTTGCTGGAACAACTTTGTGCCGGAGAGGCAGCGGCAGCTACGCCGCACGAAGACGAGGAGGAAGATGATGATGGGTTTGGAGCTGCCCCGAGCAACTTCCATACCGGCAGCAAGAGGAAGCCTCCTCCTGAGCTGGATGAGGGCGGTTTCGGGGTGGATGGCGAAGAGGAATATGACCATACCCAGCCCCAAAGTAAGCGGGCGGCAACAATGGTCCTCCCGTCACCAGCCCAGCAGGCGGCGCAGTATGATCAGCCATCAAGGCAAGGAATAAATACTCCAGCGTCCGCTTTACGGACGGGAGCGTTACCATTTTCGCCAATGGCAACTCAACCAATGGGGACACCACAGCAAGGGGCAGCAGCAAATTTGGGTTTGCCACCAGCACCTATGCCGGGGAGTGTACCTGTGCCACAGGCACCAGCACCGGGAAATTGGACAGCACAAGGCACAATTGCGGCAGCCTTGGAATACTCC
>JALLAU010000730.1:0-12972 GCA_036939495.1 Thalassiosira hispida
CTTAGACTTATAAGTCAGGCAGAGCAAAAATGGCTGACTTAGACTTAGATTCTAATTCTGACTTATTTACAAGTCTGGACCACATACAACTTGTGCACGAACCTTCGCCCAGTTGACACCCTTTGACAGTTTAGCATCCCTTTGACTCTTCAACTCCAAGTAGGGTCTACAGCCTTCTTCTTCCCCTTTAAGTCCTTCCTGGTCCTCCTTAAATCATCAAGCTCGTCTTTCAGTTTTGCACCATGATGAAATAGTCACCTCTTTGGTAAATGTGTCATCGCCAAGCTCTGTCACTCGTGGCTTCCTTCGACACAGATTATATCCCTCCGCCCCACAAAGCTTGAACTCTAATAGATAATCAGTCATCTTGGAGTGCGTTGGGCTTGATAAGAACTGGCTAATACACTTCATCTTACTGGCTAATACACTTCATCTTCGTCATAAATAACTCCTTGGATGGCCATTCAGGTACTTCCGTGTTATTCTCCCCATGCCGTAAACGTTTAGCTAACTTTACTATAGCATACAGGATACCCTCTAACTTTGGTACCATCACTGACAATGAACAACCTTGTCATTATATGTTTAGCAAGCACCAAGGATACAGTGCAAAGAGATCACAGAGGGAACTAAACAGGCAATAAGGGCCCTCCCCCCCTCGAAGCTGAGCTCTTCCCACAATCGCACGAATCAATTCAAGGAACCACAACACATACACACAATATTTTTAGTCTTATTCTTCTTCTTTGGCACTTTTCCTTGCAGCAAACATACCATACTGCATCAATCCCCTATCGAACGCCCTATGCATCCTCTCCAAACAGTATGCATCCCTCGCGCATTTCAAATATTTGGTTGGCTTAAATATAAACCCCCTGGGATCATAAACCCCAACCCAAATGGAATGACGCCAGGAGGCAATTGTCTCTGTGACCCAATCGGCAGTCACAACGGGTCCCATTACTTTCGTTGCATCAATGAGTTCTTTGTAGGATTCTATGGAGATGAAGTACGGATGGGTCCTAAGAGAGGGATGGATATAAGGGAATCAAGATGAGATAAATTTTGTTTGGTGATGTTGAACAGACAGAAACAAAAATTATTGCCACAGGATAAAACCACTCACCATTCTTCATACAAGAATCTCAAATCGCGCTTCTCCTTCTTATCAAAGGGCACCTCCCTATCATCCCGCTGGCACCACGTGGCCATGACAAACTTTCCCCCGGGCTTCAACACCCTCATCATCTCGTTAATGTACGCCTCCTTATCCGGCATGTGTTCCCCGCTCTCGCATGCCCACACAATGTCGAACGAATTGTCCGGGAAATCCATCTCCAACGCATTCATGACCATGAATTTGGCATTGGCCAATCCCCGTTCTTCGGCCAATTCCGTCCCACGCTTCACCTGATTGGGACTCAGTGTGATCCCCGTAACATCCGCCTTGGGTCCCAGTTTATCCGCCAGGTATCGACTAGTACCGCCGAAGCCACATCCCACATCCAAAACTTTGGCAACAGAATCTTCGGCAGGATTGATCCCGCCAAGCTTCATCATTTCATCAATAAAGTCATACTTGGCCTGAATGAAATCCTTCTTCTTGTACCCCGCAGCCATTTCCTCCTCGTTGTAGTACCCGAGATGAATGTGTTCGCCCCAGTAGTATTCGAGGATACCATCGGCCGTCCATGCGTCGTATTCGCGTGCTACGGAATCAGCGCTGTAGGTCCGGGAGGGACGGTCGAGGACGAATTTGACGGCGGCTGTTCCGGCGATGGCTGTGCCCACGGCGGCGGAGGTCAGGGGATTTTGGGTAACTTTATCGACTGCTTTGGTGATGATGGAGGTTTTGAGACCCATGGAGAGAGACGTTGATGATCGGGTGGCGGCAGCATTATTGAGTGTGGAGGGCTGGGTGGTGCTGAAGGCGGATGTGTTCGAAGCGAGAAGGAAACCGCTAGCGGCTATAGCGGAGGCAAATATTCTCATGGTTGGATGAGTTTGTATATCTATTCTTCACTTGGACCAAGTGCATGTAATTAATGGTGGCAGAGTGGCAGCGGTTTCGTTATGGCACCAGTACTATTTTGAAGGATAAGGATTCCGCGACCAGCTACTAGAAAATCCCCGTCACCGTCATCTTGTTGGCAAAAATAATGATGAATGACGCGACGTGTTGGCTTGGCCCGCTGACCGCTGACGCCGAGAACCTGAATCAGGTTCAAGATCGTTCAACATGGCCCGATAAGGCCCCAATGTGGCATCTCGATCTTCCCGCCATTTTCCATTGGAATTCGCCATGCGACTGTGGCGCGGGTGGCGGCTTTATTTTTATCTAAACCCGCTACATCATAATCATAATATAAATATAATGCAAACTGATTCAACAAACGACTCGCGTTTACCCCCAATCATTACGTTCCTTATGTCTAGCCCTAATCGATCATACCCTAATCGATCATACCGATCCGCTGCAAGTGCAAGGAATGCATTGGTTTCTCCTCAGCATGAGTCATCGACCAAGAAAGCAAAGCGCATTAGCAATGTACAAAAGAAATTCGCATCCTTGATCCCAACCGTAGTAATTGTCGTATTTGCCTATGTTATTGGGTTCCTGCAGGGAAAGGTTGGGCGGTTTGATACGCCAAGCAGTAACTGGGATGACGACAATCCGGAGGAAATAAGTCAGCCGATAAATATTGCCGATGAAGATGAAATGCTCTCAGCCGTAACTACGCTCCGATGTCTCACAACGCCGGGATGTTTCCCCAAAGTTCCATGTGCCAGTGAGACGCAACCCCAAAAGATTCCAGTTCAAAATGCATGGGAGGAGCATTCCTTTTGTGCAAATGATATATTGTCCAAGAGCAATGGCAATGAGTCGCCATGCATTGTCTACTCGTTTGGTTTAAACGATAGCATAGATTGGGAAGCTAGGATGGCAAGTATGTTTGGATGTGAAGTATTTGGATTTGATCCTACTAGCAAGCACTTTAACGCTACGCCAGCACCGGGCGTACACTTCTACAAACTCGGTCTCCAGGGAGTTGGAGCTGATGTTTCCTCTACACACGCTCTAGGATATGATGCTATTGACCCCACTTTGCTTCGTGAATTGGGAGAAATTGTTGAGATGTTAGGCCATCAGGGCAGGAAAATTGATGTTTTGAAGCTTGATTGCGAGGGATGTGAATATGGTGTTCTGAACCAACTTGCATGTGGCGGCGATAGCCACTATGTCAAGCAGTTAATGGTTGAATTTCATTGGCAAAAGAAGTTGGGTTTGATGAGTGATGAAGATGTAGCCATGGGAGCAGATGCAATCCAATGCCTGGAAAGAGAGAGGTGGGGACTTGTATCTTTGGAAGAAAGTGGTTCCAACCCAGCAGACGCCGAATACATTGATTCTGTCTTGAGGGTAATAAAAGCCCCCTATTTTATACTATTTGCAACTTTTAGGCGAATCCCAACAACACAGTTGCTTCCCTGGGAAGTATACAGAGATGTCATGGACGCTTCCTGGGAGAAGGAGAAAGTGTATGCTAAATATGTTCCAAAATATGGAGGAGAAATGCACACCAACTGGCCTGAAGAAGGCCTGGCGGAGTGGAACAGGACTGAAAAGATATACATCACCAAGTATAGTAAACATGCCTCTCTGTATCGTCGACCCGTATCATATGATAAATTCGAGAGATTTGAGAAGAGATTATGAAGCCGACGTAAACTAATACATGAGCTAAACCTTCAATTACATCCCAAACTTGGTGTTACCTTTGAAATGCCTTGTAGTGAAGACTGCATGACTAGCATCTATTGTAGGAGGCAGTGTGTGAAAGAATTTGCCTCTCCCCTATAGTTAATTAATGTATAATAGTAAGCTGTTCTTTTGAAGATTGATTGCAGTTTCTACTAAAGATTTAATAATTCATTTCTCTCTTTTTTCTTTGTCTTTTGAGATTTTTATGCAAGATTGGTGTCCTTGAGCTGAGTGTTGAGTCTCAATACATTTATGCAAGGGTGCTGGTTTGTGGTCTTTTGTGGTGTGGTGTGTGTGTAAAATGTACCTACCTACCTACGCTCATCCAAACTAAATCATCACGTGTTTTGTGTTTTTTGCTTCCGATCCCCTTCCCTCCACATGCCCACCTCAACAGAGTGAAGGTCTGCCTACCCACGACGCCTCGATACTAAAATGAGGTATTCATCTATTTTGATTTTGTCATATCTCACAATGCCAGCACTGTTCTCGAGATCCATGATGCACCGCCATAGTAGCCTCTCGCCTGTCGTTAGGCGGCTGCCGAGAGCAGGAGTGTCGGCGTTGGGTCAAATCTCCGCCTTTCATTTTCCAACACGATCATGGACCAGATCCAGGCGATATTATCGCTGTCTTGCTCATCCAACAACGAATTCACATATCCCTTCCCACTCAACCGCAACTCGCCTCTTTAGCACCACTGAAAAGACCTCACAAGAGTCAAGTACAAATGAAGAAGATGAACATCTACTCGACCCCTACGACATGATTCGTAACTTACAAAAAGAATCCAACAGTGAAGACACGCCTAAAATTCCACTACCAACCCACCTCTCACCCACATCCCTAGAACAATTCCACAAATGTCCCCAAGCCTTCTTTTTCCGCTACATCCTCAAGCTCACCCCCGATCCACCCACGACACCCCAATTGGCACGGGGTATTATTTGCCACACTGCATTGGAGGAGGTGTTTGAGTTGAAGCCCGAGGATCGAAGTTTGATAAATTTGGAGAATTTGTTTCGGAGGGAATGGGGTAGGGTGAGGGGAAATCGTGATAACGGAGATGATGAAACCAAGGACGATAATACTGATGACGCTCCAACAAATAAGAAGGAGAATCAATATGATATTCTATTCCGTGAAGAAAGTGAGGATGGTGCCAACTTGGGACCATATGACATTGCAGAGGAAATAAAATGGGGGGAATCATCCCTTGCTCTACTACGAAATTACTATCATGATTTGGAGGATCCACGCACGGTACAAAGTCCTAATCCAGTGACGAGAGAAATGTGGGTCCAAGCCAAGTTTCCTACGGGAAATAATGATTCTACCGACGATGATGAATTTATCGTGAGAGGTAAGATTGATCGCATTGACATTCTACCCACCTCTCCTTCAGATGACAAGGTACAATTGCAGATTATTGACTACAAAACGGGCAAGAAACCATGGTTCAAGTACAGCCAGAGTGTCAATGACCGAATTGCAAAAGAGCAATTTTGGAAAATGAAAGTGTACGCCTTGATACTTTGGAAAATGATACTCGAGACTGACAAAGCATCATCACAGGGAGGATATCAGAAAGAGCAGTACAAGTATGGAATGTCCTATGATCTCAAACAAAGATTATTGCAAACACTGGAATACACACAGCAACATCCACAATGGAGCGATATCCTACAGCTCCACTCCTTGCGTCTCATGTATCTAACTTCCAACATTGAGGATGACTCAGCAAATGATTCAACAACAGTGATGACGAATGATAAAGTAAGTATAGGCAAGGCCAAAAATCTTGACTTGTCATTAGGATCTTCTCCATCGGAATTTCAATCGTTGCTGGATGAAACGGAAAATGAAGTTCAAACAATTGCGAGAAATCTTAAATTGTTGGTGGATTATCAAGATCCGCATGCATTTGAGCATTGTGATTGGGGATATTGCTCTTGTCATGAGCTGAGGAGGAAGTTTCGGCGTGGCAGTGTTTATCAGAATCCAGATATGTATGATTGAGTGATTTATTATTTTAATAATTCAACTCTGAAGTTAGAAGTGTCCCTAGAAGCTGACAGTACCATTATTTAACACCGTTCATACTATTACTCATACACATCCTCTGACGGAAAGTGGGTGCCTGTAAGAATCCAGCTCGTGTAGGAAGTAGTCGAAAGTCAAGATCAATTTTATTTTATGCTTATATACAGTATTATTACAGGATGTTATGCATCATGCGATTGGTAAAAAGAAAAGACCACTGCTGCATATGATCAGCAGCTGATTCTTTGCCTGTACTGACCCCCCCCCCCGTCGTCCAGTGACATCAAACATTAACGCCTCGATAAATGTTTAACTTTTGCTTGTATTTCACTTGTCAGTTGCCAATACACCCTCGAATCCTCTCGAGCCCGTGTCTGCATCAAATTAAGGTCAGATACGCATGTATTCAACAGTGTCTCTCTGTCAGATAAGTTGCTTGTTGCAGTGGATAATTCTCTCTTCAACTCTTCAAGCTCGTTTTTAGCAGTGCTGTCTCCAAATATGTCGTTGAGTAATGGTTGTAAATTATGCTCTGCCTGCATTGGATGGGGGTTGGACGAGGCAAATTTGTTCAGTAGTGACTCTCTTTCTGCCGAGGATATTTGTCGAGACATTTCTTCGGCTTTCATCCCTACAGTACCTTGCTTTATTGCATCTGCTTGCACTGAGCAGGAGTGAGAAGAGGCATATTTGGATTTTTGTCGAGATATTATTTCTTCGATTTTCATTCCAGCTTCTCTTTTAAGTTGTTTTTGTTCGCCGTTGTTATCTTGAATCGAAGAAGAAACGCTGTCATTATCATCGGCAGCGTTATTATTGATGTTGCAGTTTGCAAATATACCAATGGGACGATGTGGAATGCCCGCTCTTTGCATCTTTGCCTGGAATTTACCATGCTCCTCCAAAACATCCGACTTGACCTTATCCAATTCCGATGCAGCCTCTTGTATCACTTCCTTTAACATTGAAGTGATGTCAGCCACTAAACCGAAATCACCAACACTGCAAGATGTTGACGAGGCCAACAACTCATCCCAACACGTTAACAACTCAACAGTCTTCGATAGAGCATTAAGGACAGTCTGTCCCTGATTTTGTTTCACCGACTCCAAATGTGATATAATCGATTTCACGAACATGCGTTCCAGTGACAATCGTTCACTCGCCGTGGAACTTTCCGTAGTATGCGTCCCTTCATCTCCACCCTCCTGTTTGATCAAGAATTTGATAGTGATCAAATGACTGCGCAATTCTGCCTCAATGCTGTTGAGTTGAGTTGACCAATAAAACATTGCCTTTTCGATGCTATCTTGAATTTCTTGAAAGGTTGATTGACACGATGTGAGACGATCAGGGTCGGTCAGTATATTTACCAACTCTTCCTCCTTGTCCGTCAAATCATCGAATTGTGCAATGATATCCCCCGAAACACCACCACTATGATTGGAGTCATCTTCGATTATTTCCTCTTCTCTGCGTAAACTGGGGATGCAAATGGTGTCAAAATCATTCAGTAGATTCGATAGATATCCAATTTCATTCTCTTGGGCGGTATCATGTCGCTCTCGAATCAAATCCAACTTTTTTTCCAACTCGATTTCCTCCTCCCTTTCTTTGCAAAGTAAATTGACGTTAGAAAGCTTTTTCTTCAGTGAAGACTCCTTCTCTCGTGCCTCTAGCTCGGACAATTCCACGGAATCCAATCGGGATTCAATGTCCGAATTTCGTTGTTCCAATTCATCCACTTCTGCTTGCAATTTTGCATCCTTTTCCTTAAAGTCAGCGTCGCATTTTACATTGGCTTGAGTTATGTCCGACTCGCAGAGCCGTATCTCCTCTTCTTGGTTACGTACCAATGTAGTCAATTTTGCAATTTCCTTCTTCTTTTTGACAATCATTCCCTTGATCTCCACTTCCTTCTTTTCCTCTTTTTTCGTATTAAGCTTCAGGCGAAGATCAGACTTGGACAATGCTGACGAGGTGCTATCATCATCATCATCTTCGTCAATCTTCCCATCAAATAAACTCAGAAAGCTTGGTCTTCGCTTAAACCCCCCCCTTCTATCTTTTGGTTTTGCGTCATTATGCTCTGATTCGACAAATGAATTTAATGGGTCAAAGTCAAAATCATCCATCTCAGAGACGGCAACGGAAGGTGCATCAAAAGTCAAGGAGTTGTTGGACGGCCTTCGTCGTTGCTTTTCATCATCCTCATCATCGGGTCGTGGATAAAATACCCCAGTCCGGGCGTCACTGCTATCATCATCCCCTTCATTGAATGAAACCGAACCAACAAAGGAATGTGTCGAAAGACACTTTCTATCAGGCGGATAAAATACTCCACTCTTTGCATTGCTAGAATCACCATCATTATGCATCGGAGTGGAATACACATCACCCTGGAGCAACGAGTGGAATATCTTGTCGTCAAATTCCTGACTGCGACCGGTGGCGCCGGTAACGTGACTATTGACACTGCCATCGTCGCGATAGTCATTCTTGTCATCGTCATCATCAGCAAGGACAAATGAAAGAGCAAAATCATTGCTGCCAACACTACATCCACTCGAGCTCTTGATATTTTGCAAGCTTTGACTCAGCCCCCCGAGGAAACCCTTTCGACTACGACCACTGCCATTGCTATTACGCCGTCGCTGCCTGTCACTGCTGGATTTACTCGTTTTACTCCGTTCACTACTCGCTCGTCGTTCACTGGTAGTAAGGGCAATTACACGGTCATCATTGTTCGACAATCCACTACGCAAAGCATTGAGCGCACCAGCACTGTAGTGATTGGTCTTATCCCTAAAAGAACCCTTTGCTGTCGATTCTTTCTGATCCATGTCGGGAAGAGGAGAGCTTGCATCTTCTAAATCATTCTTGCATTCTGCTTCTAGTTGTTGGGCGGAGGGTGACACCAAATCAAACAGTGATTTGGCACTTGACGATCTTTGAAATCTGCCCTTATTCCTCATGCTTAGAAGTAAACCCATATCACTACCCAAACTTGATGCATCGCTTACCAAACTATCCCTCAATCCTTCAATAGTACGCCTTCTTCGGAACTTTTGTTCGGGAGGCGACGGATGCGGCATCTTCCGCGTTGTGGAACAAAATTTGGTAATTATATACTGACTTGCACTGGTACTGGTACTGATACTGTTACTCGGTAGTTGATCCACGTCATATGGACCATTTGACAGCATTGCCTCACGTGCATTTGCCAACTTGTTTTTCAATTCAACAAATTGATCATCCAAATCACCAACTTCGCAACGTAATTGTTCAGTTGCTGCCCATGATTTTTCGAGATTCGTCTTGGATTGGTGTTGCATTTTACCTAATTCGATTGCGAGCTCGGTCTTGGTTTGTTGGCGTAGTTGGTGTAGACGTGGATCTTCTTCCTCTTCTTCTATTTGTCTTTTTTGGGGTTGCGGTGGTTTTGGTATTGGTGGTTTTTGTCGTGGCGATGGCGATACTGGTGGCTTTTGCAGTTCTGATGATTGGGGTCGTGTTAATGGTGATTTTCGCAGTTGTGTTGATGGTGATGGCTGTTTTTGTGTTAATGGTGCTTTTCGTCGTTGTTGTCCCGCTTGCCCTCCTTGCTTATCATTGTGCAATTGTTGACCATGATGTTGCTGACCATGATCATTATGATCATGACTGTCAGGGGATAAAGATGAACTCATTGAACGTGTCAATGGCATCTCAGAATCTGCAGATGATTCATTATACTGATTGTGTAACTCGGCTTCCGGATTCGTGGGAGGAGATGACTTGTTCGATAACCGCCGTTGTTGCTGTCGCTGATGTTGCTCCTCCTGATGCAACTGTTGACATTTTCCAGTAGGAGAAGATATCGTTGAATACGAACATGTCGATCTTGCGGCATTATCATTCATTAAACTGTTCCTTCTACGCTGTGGCGATGACATTGCTGCATGAGGTTCCGGTGATGGAGTTTTCATCGATTCTCGTTCCAAAGACGAAAGGATATTTGCCAAATCGGTATGGGACGGTGAATTATTATCGCCATCATCGCTTCCCTCCTCATTGACGCCCCCAAAGCCGACGGAGAGAGCATTTAACGAATGCGCTGTCGAAGAGTTTGTGACAGAGGAACAGGTGGAGCGGCTGTCGGTAGTGTTAGTGCGATATCGCGTAGATGTAAACCTTGTGTTCAAATCTTGTGCATTGGACGTATCCAAGGTCCTCCGCCGACTCCGCTGTCTTGCCTTTTTCATTTCCGCGGGAGTCACTCCACCAAAGTCTACGACTAGTCCGTCATCCACCAAACCTCCATCTTTATCTTTGTCATCGCTCAATATTTTGCTACTCCGTCTTCTACCCGGGCGATCGTTGCAGCTTTTTCGACTTTTTGATTCCCACCCGGAAACATCAATGCTATCATCCCGACTATGATGACTAGCGCCCAAATCTGTAGTGCTTGGTCTACTGCCATCGCCCAAGGTACTCCTTCTTCTTGATAATCTTCTCGTCGAATCCATACTCCCTCTTCTCGACGATTTTGATTCCCACCCGGAAACATCGATACTCTCGTCCGGACTTGGTTTGCGATCATCCGAGTAATCGATACCCTCGTCCGGACTTCGTTTGCCATCATCCAAGGAATCAGTAACAGAATGATTGGATTTACCGAGGGATTTTTCCTCAGAGGTAAAGCTCCCCCATAAATCAAATGGGTCACGTTCCTTTGTGCTTCGACTTAGACAACCCCCACGTTCCGAGAGACTTCGTTGTAATGAATTAGGAGTATTCCCTCCCCTTGATGTTTTTAGTTTGCCTCCTTCTTCTTTTCCTCTTTTGGGGGTGGTGTTTGATCGACTACTTGGTCTCCCAGATGATTGCTTTTCCTTGAGATATTGTTTTTGATGTTGTAATCTGTATATCAGGGGATCATCAAAATTCTCTGCAACTTGTTGATTATACCCCTCAACGCCGTCTTCCTCTTGATCATTATGATCGTGATCAAAGTTCAAGTCTGGTGTACTAAAATGTGCTTGAATCATGTTCGATTGAAACCATCCTCCATGATTTTGTTCCTGTTGTTGTTGTTGATGCTTCTGTTCCTGACCCTGACTGGCATTGCTGCCACTCAAACTTGTTCCTTGAGATGACGAAGTGGCCCTCCTACCTGGCCTGCTGGGCATGCCGAGTTTTAGATTAAACATGATGCTCGATCAAATTTAATCCAATGTCTGGAAAGGGACGCAAATACAAATAGAAATCGAGGGACAACCTCTTTTAGAACCATGATGATAAAAAATGATAGTAATTATCAAGTATAGCCGAGACTGTGGAGACTCGGCTTTTACATGACCCATACACCCCAGCGATAACATGGACCAATCACAAAGCGTCATTCCCGCAACACCAACACCCATCTGAAAGACAACGTACCTGCCACTGCCATTGTTGCTTGTGGAGATTGATCAGATTATATTATGCCCGCCTGTTGCCGATGACTGATGACCCTTTGAACGTAGACAACAGCCGCGAACAAGATGTAGCTGTGATCTTTCTTGTGGAATTTTACGACCATCGATTAGAATATAACCATGACTAACTGCATGCAACACAAGTTCCAAGTTTCTTCTCCTTCTCATCTGGTGCTCTGAAACCGGAGCATAATCTGTTCTGCCGTGAACTGGCTCTACGTAAGATGACCGAGACCGAGAGGCTTGGATCACTGCAAGAGCGATAAGATAGAGGTGACATGACCTCCCAAAATAAAGACTACTACCAACCACCACTCTGCGATACGTCATCAATACTATCATGTGTGATCATAATATGTCTTCATGTGTGTGTACTGTGTACGTACGTGTACGAAAGTGTCTTTAAAGGGGGATAACATTAGATAAGATCAATAATACAAAAAATCAAACAAAATCAAATAACTCTGTAATTTCTTGATGATACACAGATTCAACTTTGGATACTAAAATTATGTCCAGAGACCAGAGACTGTACTACTTACTCCTATCTAGGTAGACTCTCCTACCTCCTCTCTCTCTAGAGGATTAGGTACGATACCTATCGTAGATACCTATCGTACCTACCTATCGTACCTACCTACCTACCAACCAATCTAGCTTGTAGCTTCTAGGAATTTTCTATCCAAGATTTGAACATCATGAATCCCACAGGGCAGATGTAGAACCCAAATATTTTAAATGACTACCCTCAGTTTTACCAGCCCTGTTTGAAAATGCACAGGGCTCGTACCTTCTCATTCGCAGTTCTCATTCACCCTTTAAATGGCCTAGAGTACCCGTTAGTGGTTATAACTACTTCTGTTCTAGGACCGGCCCCCAGATGAACCACTAACAGGTACTCATAGGGCCATTTAAAGGGTGAGATACCTACATATTCCACGTGACAGTCATGAAGAAAATTTCGAACCCAGCCTTAGAAAAGCTATACCAGGGTAGAATGACCACGGTCTTGCGCAGTAATTCATAACATAGAAAAAATCCGAAATGGCGTACAGACCTTCACGCGGTTTATCTAGCTGTTTCTCACTGTTCCAGCCAAATATCAGGCCGTGACTTGGTATTCCGGGACTGAGCTTCAGCTTCAGTCACTCAGATTTCCTGTAGAAATGTACCAGTTCCTACGCGAAAAAAATCTTTAATAACCCCCCCAAAAATCAAAAGTGGGGCTCCAGACCACGGAGGTGCGCTATCTAAGGGGCGGTCCTAGCGCTCTGTCACACACACACACAAAAATACGACACACACAAAATCGTGCAATATTCAGTCCTAGCGATTCTTCACACACAGATTTTCCCGATCCGTTCCGCATGTGTCATCGGGGCAATCTCACATCACCGCGTTCTGGTATTCAAGTGCATCTAAAACTGTACATTGTTTAATATTAAACATTTTACTGTAATCATTATTTTTGATGTCATATGGAGCTGGGTAAACAAATCAGGTTAGTCAGTAAACAAAAATGTTTAAGGCATATTTGATTATTTACTGGTAAACATTTTATTTTTGATATCAAACATTTTTTATTTACTGGTAAACATTTTTTATTTACTATCAAACATTTTTATTTACTAGTAAACATTTTTTATTTAGTAGTAAACATTTTTTATTTACTTGTAAACATTTTTTATTTACTTTGTAAACATTTTA
>JALLAU010000731.1:0-14418 GCA_036939495.1 Thalassiosira hispida
CACTCCCATCTTCTAACTTGGGCACATAGTTGGCGATAGCAAATGCATACATGAATTTGAAGAGACTTCGTTCACCAAACTCTGGAAGGACATTCATGGAAGCGTGAGCCATGTAATCAAATATGGTTCGCTTCTTTTCTGAGTTTTCCCCAATAAAAATATCATGTAGAAACGGACGATGGCCCTTTTGAAGCCTCTTCCCATGCTCGTCAATAGTTTTTATTATTTTTGCCAGGCCAAGTGTCGTTGTTGACAAATGTTTGTGGCCGAATGCATTGTTACTATCCAGAGTACGCTTCAAAATGGCTTCCAGTTGTGGAAGATACATATCCGCAAAATTGGCGTTCCTTCGCAGAAGCCGTGGAGCCACTGCCCAAAATGCTGATATATCACCAGATTGTAACGTCTCCAAATGCATATACGTAACTTCAATTGCTGCTTCAATTGTTTTGCAATCTTTCATTTTTCGGGAGTTCTTTTTTGGGGAATCACTCCCATCCGCATTCGATTGCTTCCATTTGTCGTGGACTTCCCGTATATGTTCAATTGATGCTTCAATTGTTTTGCCATCTTTTACTCTTGGATTTCGAGAATTCTTATTTGGGAGTCCACCCCCATCCACCCTCCATTGTTTCCGTTTGTCATGGACTTTCACACCAGAAATGCTCAAGAGTTGAAAAATCTTATCTGACGTTTGCCAATCACGTATACCCCTACTTAGCATCCTTTCACGAATCATGCCGTGGATTTCATTCTCAGTCAATGTGCAAATGGAAGGATCAATGGGTCCACCAACTTGTGTGCAATCGTGGCCAAACTCGTTCAATCGAAAGGGGTTTCCTTTGACAGGCTTGGGACCTCCTCCGTCAGCTCTCCACTGAAAAGATTCATCATCAACTTCCACACCACATTGCGCCAAAAAGAAAAGTATAGTATCCGCCTTTTGAAAGTCATGCGCAAGCTTACACTGCATCCTCTCGCGAATCATGTTGTGAATTTCATCCTCCCTCAATACGCAAATGAAAGGGTCGATATGTCCACCAATTTGTGTGTAATCATGACCAAACTCATTCAGTTGTTTCTGTGCATCCCTTCTGTGGCCTGGCACATAAACCTTCCATTTCTTTTGTTTGTCATGGACTTCCACACCAGAAACATTCAAAAACTCCAGTATCTCATCTGCCCTTCGAAAATCACCTTCCATTTTATATTGCATCCTCTCACGAATCATGTCATTAATTTCATCCTCGGTCAGTTTGCAAACGGAAGGGTCAATAGGTCCACCAACTCCAGTATAATCATGACCAAACTCGTTCCATTGCCGTCGTTCTCTCCCCCTTCCTGGTCTTTCGTTACGACCAAAATCATCATCGTTACTCTCATGCAGAAACTCCACCCCATCAGCCCTCCATTGCTTCAATTTGTCATCAATGTCCACACCATAGTGCCTCAACATATCCCTAATCTTATCCGACTTGTGAAAATCACGCACCGACCTACACTTCATTATGTCACGAATCATATTGTGTATTTCATTCTCAGTCAATTTGCACTTGGAAGGATCGAGAGGTTCCCCAACTTGTGTATACTCATGACCAAACTCGTTCAATAGATTACGATTTCCTTTGAATAACTCTCCACCCGCCCTCCATTCCTTGGTGTTGTCATCAACTTCCACGCCACAATGCTTCAAATATCTCCATAGTGTGTCTGCCTTGTCATAATTACGTGCTATTTTGTACTCCAACCTCTCACGGATCATGTCGTGAATTTGACTCTCCTTCAATGTGCAAATTGAAGGGTCGATGGGGCCACCAACTTGGGTGTAATCGTGACCAAACTCGTTTTGCAATTGTACATGATTCTTCCATTGCCGCTTCATTTTTTCGCCTCTGTATGTTTCGTCTGTTCCTCTCCAATACTCTCGGAGGAGAACATTGTTTGGATAAATAGTAATGAGCGAGGAGCAGCATCTTGCTCTCCAGGTGTCATCGTTCTTGCTTCGCTGGAGCAAAAGCTGATGGCTGATGTGTCGATGACACATCAAGTGAACATCATTATTTTGACTTACAGCTGCAACCGAGATAGGCCTGGTGGCACTGGCAGCGAAGGATGTTGGCAGATGATGCCGAAGGTAGTGTGGCCGCAGCGACAACATAATATCGTCTATCAGCGTCTATCGTATGATACCATCTTCTGATAACATCTCTTGGGTTGTTGGTTGTTTGCTTTGAACATGCAGTTGCAAAGAAGAAGTATCATACTATGGTACGATACCATAAAGAAGAAGTATCGTACCCACAGTACCATAATATGTACAAATAATGTCAAAAAAATAGTGGTGTTCTGTGTACTAAATCCTATGTGAATATAATACCTATTTGAAAAGAGATGATGTTCCACGCACCACAATATAGTGCAAATCTATCTTTGTTCATAAAATAAATAGCGACGGAAAAGTCCCTTCGCAAAGACAGCTATCGTAGCCAATTCCGACAGCAACACAGGAGATGTATCATCTCGAGTCTCGAGCGAGATCTCTTTAATACAGCATTTCTTGAGAGATCTCACTCTCTCATTAGTGCGTCATCTCGAGAGATCTCGAGCAAGATAACATCAGAATCTTGTCTCTCGAGCGAATATGAGAAACCTTGTTCGGAGCGAAGATGACTTTGAGAGAACTCATCTTCGTGCTCGTCGAGCGAGATCTCTAGAGGGATCTCATCTCGAGCGAAATCTCACAAGGGATGTCAAACCGAGCCTGATCTCTTGAGATATATCACTCTCTCAATCTCTACATTGATCAATGTTTATTTTGATCTTTACTTATCAATTGATTGAGAGATCAATCTGCGCATAAATCTAAATCAGCCGTTGCGCCTTACCATTGTCAAGCAAGCAGCGCTAACTTCTTCTCGAGTTCTCGAGAGGTTCTCTACTTTGCTCTCTTCTTCTTCCTCACTCCCACCAAAAGATCTACGAGCGCTCGCCCTCTCCTTCTTCTTTTTTCTTCCTTCCTCCGTCAGCTCTCCATTGCAGTGATTTGTCATTAACTTTCACACCACGATGCCTCAAAAATCTATGTATATTATCCGCCTTTTGAAAATCACGCGCAAGCTTACACTGCATCCTCTCACGAATCATGCTATGGATCTCATCCTCCCTCAATACGCAACTAGAAGGGTCTATTGGTCCACCAACTTGTGTGTAATCATGACCAAACTCGTTCAGTTGTTGCTGTGCGTTCCTTCTGTGGCCTGGCATATTAACCATCCATTTCTTTCGATTGTCGTAGACTGCCACGCCAGAGCGTTTCAGAGAATCCTCTATCTCGTCTGCCTTTCGAAAATCTCCCGCCAGCTTAGATTTCACCCTCTCACGAATCATGTCGTTAATTTCACCTTCGGACAGTGTGCACACGGAAGGGTCAATAGGTCCCCCAACTTTAGTATAATCATGACCAAACTCGTTCCATTGCCGTGGTTCTCTCCTTTCCCTTCCTCGGCTTTCTTCGTGACGACCGACAAACTCATCATCGTTATTACTCACACCACAACGATTCAAAAATTCCTGTATCTCATCTGCCCTTCGAAAATCTCCCTCCCACTTACATTGCATCCTCTCGCGAATCATGTCGTTAATTTCGTCCTCGGAAAGTGTGCGAACTGAAGTGCCAACACCAACTTTAGTATGATCATGACCGAACTCGTTCCGTTGACGTCGTTCTCTCCTTCCCCTGCCTCGGCTTTCGCGACGACCGAACTCGTCATCATCGTTACTCTCATGGCCTGTTGTTTCGTCAGTTCCTCTCCAATACTTCCGGAGGAGAACATTGCTTGGACTAATATAGAGCGAGGAGCTCCTGATGGTGCATCTTGCTCTCCAGGTGTCATCATTCTTGCTTCGCTGGAGCAAACGCTGACGCTGATGATGATGGCTGATGCGTCGATGACACAACAAGTGAACACCATTATCATTGTTTTGACTTACAGCTGCAACCGAGATAGGCCTGGTGGCACTGGCAGCGAATGATGTTGGCATATGATACCGAAGGTAGTGTGACCGCAGCGACAACATCATCAATCTGATTGCTATTTTGTTTGCATTATTTGCTTTTGAGCTAACAGTTATGCAGAGTGTGGTTAGTGGTAATCTGTGGTAATGTATCACTATCATATATGACTATCACGTACGATATGATGGATGAGCGTCCGGAAAATCGTGTGTTCTCGCTGCGCCGCCGATAATGCGCAATCATAGTGCAAATGTATAATTGAGTGCAAATATGAAAAAGGCGCCAAGCATCTAAGATCGTACAGACATGGGAATTCCTAACATGCTTGGCGGCAACATTGTTGGTGGCAGCGAACCATCAAACTTCCGACAAAAGTGCGGCTGAGAGATTACCATACACGACGACGATGAGATGGTGAAGGAGAAGCAGAAGAGCCTCTCCTCTGCCGCCACCATCTCTGGCATCAAACTACTCTCACAATTCAATTCAATTGCAACTACAAAATCATAATTTGACCCGCCGACCGGAAGAGCAAAGAGAGATTATAGATAGACCATGCTTTCCCTCTCGGCGGCCCGTCGTCTCTCCGCCGGAGCCCGCGCCTCTCGTTCCATCGCATCATCAGGACGGTCCTCCACTACTCGCGTCGGTGGCCCCTCCGCTCGATCCATCCCCCGTACCGCCGTCGCCGGCTTCATCGCCACGCCCGCCATCCGCTCCCAAATCCCATCCCTCTTTTACTCGACGGAACGCATCCTCGCCCTGCGCACGGGCAAAAGCAAGGAGGAGCAACCCAAGACCGTGTACGATCCATCACGCGAGACGGAGAATTGTGGTGTAGGATTGGTGGCGTCTTTGAAGAGTGTGGCTAGTCGAAAGGTTGTGGAGGATGCGGATGAGATGTTGATTCGTATGAGTCATAGGGGGGGTGTGGGATGCTGTCCTGCTAGTGGGGACGGTGCTGGTAAGTTGCATTTATGCACATAATATGATGTGTCGGGTTTTGATGCAATTGCATCAGAGTGCAGTACCTCTCACTTAAACGTGAAATTCCACGAAATGCTTGCACTGACATCCACGTTGTTACTGCTCTCTTAATAACGATTGTGCTCTCCACAGGAATGCTATTCGGCATGCCGGACGCATTCATGCGCACAAAAGCCAAGGAGGCGCTCTCCGTCGATCTCCCCGCCCAAGGCGAATATGCCGTCGGAAACGTGTTTTTTCCACCGGAAAATCCAGCAGTCCTCAAAGATTGCAAGGCCATTTTGGAACGATTGACGAAGCAACGTGGGTTGGAAGTGTTGGGATGGCGTGTGGTGCCTGTGGATAATAGTATGTTGGGTCAGGATCCGTTGGATTCTGAGCCGGATACGGAACAGGTGAGTGAGTTGGGTGTAGAGAGAATGAATGATTGGGAGAGTTGTGTGTAGATTTGATGAGATGTGTACGATAGCTGCGTTGTGTGTTTTTCTACGTGCATGTGGTTGGTATTGAGCATTAGGTGACAGGGCATACTGAAGTCTAATATCTTTTGTTTGTAATTCCCTCCACCAATCACCCATATCCAACGTCACATCCCAGTTCTTCATTGCCAACTCTGGTCCCAAAAAACAATCCCCCCGTGACTTCGAACGTGAACTCTTCCGTGTACGCAAAATGGCCGAAGAAGAGGCAGCCGCCATGCTCGGTCCCGAATCTGGATTTTACATCAATTCCCTCTCCTCTCAAACCATCACCTACAAGGGTCAATTGACACCCGAGCAAGTCTCCCAGTACTACTTGGATATAAAAAATCCCGCCTTCATCTCCCACATGTCGTTGGTGCATTCGAGATTCTCCACGAATACATTCCCGAGTTGGGAACGCGCCCAACCCATCCGCATGATGTGCCACAATGGCGAAATCAACACCTTGAGGGGAAACAAAAATTGGATGTTCAGTCGCGGTGGACTCATGGCGTCGGATTACTTTGGAAATGATACCCATCAGCTCCTCCCGGCCACTTCGGACAATATGAGCGATTCCGGTAACTTTGACAGTGTTCTGGAATTACTGGCCAAGGCGTCGGAGAGGAGTTTGCCGGAGGCGGTCATGATGATGATTCCCGAGGCGTGGCAGGACAATCCGAACTTGAGCGAGGCGAAAAAATCATTTTATGAGTATAACTCGTGTTTGATGGAGCCGTGGGATGGGCCGGCGATGGTGGCGTTTACGGATGGACGGTACATTGGTGCCACTTTGGATCGTAATGGATTACGTCCGAGTAGGTACTATGTTACCAAGGATGATCACGTGGTGCTATCCTCCGAAATTGGTGTAATCCCCGAGCTGAAGGATGAGGATGTCAAGATCAAGCATCGTCTCGAACCCGGAAAAATGTTCTTGGTCGATTTCGATACCCAACGTATCGTACCCGATGACGAGATTAAGGAACAAATTGCCTCCCTGAATCCGTACGGAGAATGGGTTGAGGAAAGCATGATTGATCTCGAAAAGTGGACCGAGGAAGGGGGTGTTCGCTCCCCTCCATTTGATTTCAGCCAGACGAATCGCAAGTTGAATGCCTTTGGTTATACCGGAGAGCGACTAGAGATGCTATTGCTTCCCATGGGTATTGGAGGTAAGGAGGCATTGGGCAGCATGGGCAACGATGCCGCACTTGCGGTACTCTCGGAGAAGCCACGTCAGGTCAACGAATACTTCAAGCAATTGTTCGCACAGGTTACCAACCCTCCCATCGACCCTATCCGTGAAGAGATTGTAATGAGTCTTGTGTGTCCCGTGGGGCCCGAGGGGAATTTGTTGTCGGACCCCGCCAAGGAACATTGTAAGAGGTTGAATGTTAGGCATCCTGTTTTGACGTTGGACGAGATGGAAACTTTGAAGAATAAGGTGTATTTGGATAAGGATGGGAAGAAGGCATTTTCGGCACATGTTATCGATTGTACGTTCCCTGCTGGATCGGGTCCAGATGGTATGCTTCAGGTGAGTTTTTCTTCGTTTTATGGAGTGACCTTACCTTTTGATGCCACGCGATGTCAATATAACTTGAAGCGATTCGTTTCATCTAACAAACCTCTTTCACCCTCTCATTGCGCCTCTTTTTAGGCCCTTGAACGAATCTGCGATGAGGCCGCCGATGCCATCCAAGGGTCCATCGGCGAATCCGGCTCCGAAGCCATCATCCTATCCGATCGTCTAACCGGTCCCGATCGCATGGCATTGCCCTCCCTCATCTCCGTGGGCGCCGTCCACCAGCACTTGCTCAAGACGAAACAAAGGCCCAAGGCTGCCATATTTGCCGAGGCCGGGGATTGTAAGGAGGTCCACGACTACGCCACCACATTTGGTTATGGATGCGACGGAGTATGTCCATACATGGCCTACGAGGGTTTGTGTAAGATGAATGCAGATGGCTTGGTTGAGGCCAAGAGTAAGACGGAGCATACCGATGAAGAAATCATGACCAACTACCGAAAGGCTGTTGCGAAGGGATTGTTGAAAGTCATGAGCAAGATGGGCATCTCCACGCTTCAGAGTTACAAGGGCGCGCAGGTCTTTGAGGCCGTGGGCTTGGCCGATGAGATTGTTTATCGATGCTTCACTGGCACAACAACTCGTATTCAGGGAACCGACTTTGAGGCATTGTACCGCGATTTGGAGCGGTTGCATCAGATTGGGTACCCCGATAATAGCAATATTGGTACGATTTTGGTGCAGAATGATGGTCAATTGCACTACCGTGATGGCGGGGAAGCTCATTTGAATACACCTGGTGGAATGGCGAACTTGCAGGTAAGAGCCCAACATTTCTCATGGCTTTGTTTCTACAAGAAATGATGTATGTTCACTAAAATGTCCCCATCCATCTTGCGCTGTCTTCCTTGTTTGATCCACAGATTGCAGCACGTACCAACTCTCGAGAGGCCTACAAGGAGTTTGCTCGTCTCACCAACGAACAGAATAAGAAGGTCACCCTCCGCGGTCAGCTCAAGTTCAAGTTTGACCCATCTCGTTCTGTCCCATTGGAAGAGGTCGAGCCCGTGCAGGAAATTGTCAAGCGATTCGCCACTGGCGCCATGTCTCTCGGCTCTATTAGTCGAGAGGCTCACGAGACGCTTGCCATCGCAATGAATACCATCGGCGGACGGTCCAATACCGGCGAGGGAGGCGAGGATCCTGCGCGTTTTCTTGACAATCGCAGATCGGCCATCAAGCAGGTTGCCTCTGGGCGGTTCGGCGTGACGTCGCACTACCTTGCCAACAGCGACCAAATCCAAATCAAGATGGCCCAGGGCGCCAAGCCTGGTGAGGGAGGAGAGTTGCCTGGGTTCAAGGTTTCGGAATACATTGCCGAGAACCGCCACACGACTCCTGGCGTTGGATTGATCTCGCCCCCGCCTCATCATGATATTTACTCCATCGAGGATTTGGCGCAGCTCATTCATGATTTGAAGAATGCCCAGCCTACTGGAGAAGTCTCTGTTAAGCTTGTTTCGGAGGTAGGAGTGGGTGTCGTTGCCGCGGGTGTGGCGAAGGCGCTTGCTGACCACATCACCATCAGTGGACACGACGGTGGCACTGGAGCCGCTGCATGGACGGGAGTCAAGGGCGCAGGCTTACCATGGGAGCTCGGACTCGCCGAGACGCAGCAAACTCTTGTCCTCAATGGTTTGCGTGATCGTGTCAAGCTTCAAACGGACGGTCAGCTCAAGACTGGACGTGATGTAGCCATTGCCTGCCTTCTTGGTGCGGAGGAATATGGCTTTGCGACTGGTCCGCTCATTGCCTTGGGATGCATCATGATGCGCAAGTGTCATTTGAACACGTGTCCCGTCGGGATTGCCACGCAGGACGAGGAGCTTCGTAAAAAGTTCGCGGGTGAGCCAGAGCATGTCATGAACTATTTCTTTTTGATGGGTGAGGAGATTCGCGAGATCATGGCCAAACTGGGTTATCGAACAATGGAGGATATGATTGGCCAAACACAGCACCTTGAGGTCAACAAACGCGGGTTGCACTACAAGTCGCGTGGCCTTGACTTGTCTCCTCTGCTCACACCCGCGTCGGAACTTAATCCCACCGCTGGCATTCGCAACTTAAATACGCAGTACCACAGCCTCGACAAGGCGAAGGACAATGTTCTGATTGAGAAGGCGAAGGAGGCACTCGAGAATGGAACGCCTGTTTGTTTTGAGGAGACTATTACTAACCTCAACCGCACGTGTGGCACCATGCTCTCGTACGAAATCTCGAAGCGTTATGGGAAGGAGGGTTTGCCGGATGACACAATCCAAATCAAGATGAAGGGCCATGCTGGTCAGTCATTTGCATTCACCCTTGCAAAGGGAGTTACCATGACGGTCGAGGGTGATGCCAATGATTACACTGGGAAGGGTCTCTCAGGGGGGAAAATTGCAGTGTTCCCGTCCCAGGAAGTTCTCAGTGATGGATTCGTCGCCGAAGACAATGTGATTGTCGGTAATGTGTGTCTTTACGGAGCCACCTCTGGCAAGGCATTCTTCCGTGGAAAGGCCGGCGAGCGCTTCTGCGTGAGGAACTCGGGTGCCCTAGCCGTCGTGGAAGGTACTGGTGACCACTGCGCTGAATATATGACGGGTGGAGATCTTGTCGTGTTGGGCGAGACCGGACGTAACTTTGGTGCAGGGATGAGTGGCGGCATTGCCTACGTATATGATCCTAATGGCAAGTTCCCTGAGAGATGCAACATGGGACTAGTGGGTTTGGAAGAAATTGACACCATTGAGGAGAAGGAGAAGGTTTACAGCTTTATTCAAGAACACGTGGAAATGACGGGAAGTCCCGTCGGTCAGACAATGTTAGAGAACTGGGAATCCGAGCACAAGAACTTCGTGAAGGTCTTCCCCCATGACTACAAGCGGGTACTCGAAGAGCGAGCAGCGACAGCAAAGAAGCAAATGGCAGCATAAAATGTGTTTGGCATCAAGAGTGTACTTTTTTTTAGCATGTTTTGTGCAAGTGTGTGACGTAATGTAGGATTTCATTAATAAATTCTAAAAACTGAAAAGTACACAAGATTTCAACTCGTCAGTCGATCAAATCGACCAGATACCTACTTCTTCCACTTTAGTATGCATAGCACGAGATGCCTGCTTGAAAAGGCTACTGTGTCTGCCATACATCCATCCATTTTTTGGGCCTTGCTGATTCGCACTGCATCCGACAATACCATTTTTTGTTACCATTGGAATCCGCTCCAAGCTGTCTGTATCCTTTCGGATTCATCACAGGATGAAAGATACGACTATTGCAGAGTTCATAGGACCTAACCTCAGCAATCAAGGTTTCTTCATCCCCACGTATCTCCAAACTTTGCTGGACGAATCATACAGATGTGTCGATCAAAATTATGACCTATTCTGGCACCCGACATAATTAATGGATATCTCCTTGTTGCTTGTTGGTGAAGTACCATACGCCATAGCATACTGAGATATTTGGCGAAGAAGTAGCGATATTCTACGATAAATCTACGGGGATAATACCAGAAAATACGAGGCAAAAATATTATGGTCACTCTCGGCAACTGCAACGGCGAACAGCGGCGCTGCGTCTGGAGCGGAGGTCGAAGGACGACGCGGGATTGTGCAGAATAAAGAGCACTAACCAAGCTGTCATCTGCGAGCTGCAAGCGCGTGTCTTCAGCGTTGTGGATCCAGTTTCCTCGAAGTTAGCTTCGTTTCCGTTTTGCTTAAAAGCCGTGATTTGACCGATCTTACTATATGCTATTCTCAACACGACAATAACCAGAAAATGAACCTCAAGCTGCGACGTTTATATCTGCAGTGTAGAAGCCTATTGGTTCGCCGTTGTCTTGCGCTCAGAGCTAATCAGAAGAAGGAGTGATCCGTAGTGTTGAAAAGAGACCGCAATGCTTTATCACTCTTCTTCGCATTTGACGATCATGTCATCAGAAAGGATTATTGCCCAATGAGTTCGGTACACTCTTTGAATCGAATCAAAACGATGCCAGACCCTCCATCACCACCTCCGCCCCCAAATAAGCCCCCGAAAGAGGAGCCCCCGCCGCCTCCGCCACCTCCCCCAGATCGTGCAACTGAAAAACAAAAGAGAATTGACGCAGAAACTTGAGAAAGATTGAATATAGAAGATTACAACTTGAGAAACAAAAAAACTAACCGCCGGAGACAGCACTAGTGGAGGCATAGTTGGTGGGGAAGGTACCCCCTCCTCCATTGCCCCCACCATCGGATGCTAATCCCGTTTTCCTGTTTGTCAAGTGTTCGGAAATGTACATGTGAGTAAGTCGGCTCAAGGCCGCTACGATACTAAGATCAGCGTACAATACTTACCTATCAGCACAGTATATATCACTGCTGGCACCACCTCCACCGCCTCCAGCAAAGCGCCCGTACAGCTAGAGTTTGTTCGAAGAAGGAAAAGAAGAAACATACATCATCAAATCAAGCAGACGGGCCACGTGCCAAGTTGAATACAATGAATACTCACACCAAATTCAAATCCAAAATCCGCCGAGAGATCTTTTCCAGTGCCACCATCACCTGCATCGTCCCCAAAGCATGCATTTTCGGATCCGCTGCCAAAATTCTGGCCTGATTAAGTCATTGATTACACGAAAACAATCAGCACATGTCAGCTGCTAGTAATCCAGCAATTAGAACCGATCGAGTTCAAGCAAACGCTCACCTACGCCCATCGCACCACCACCCGCTGCCGAACTAGACACACCTCCGTCATTGCCGAGGCCATTAGCACCAAAGAGAACACTTTGACCTGCAAGTGCGCTGGACGAGGTACCGGCTCCTCCCCCAGTCCTTGCCACCTGCAGCATTTGACGATCCTCCCCCGCCACCGCCATTAGCCTGGATAATAACTCCCACGCCACTAATGCTAGAGATGCCACCTTCGACAAACGAATAAGTTGATATCGTAAACAATAAGTTACAAACAACATACATTGAAATCGTTACATTCATGAGTCAATTTGAGCATACCATTTAGGCCAGCAACACTGGTTCCACCAACACCGCCGGCCCCAACACTCACAGAATAAGACCCGGCCGCTAGAGTTCCCGTACCAACGCCCCACTGAACGAGCTCCCCTGCTCCGCCTCCACCTCCTGCATGCACGCATGTGAACATTCCAATGATAAAATATTTAGGCACACGAGACGAACATGTCATGGTAGATGGATAATATTGAATGAGACGAGTTTTGGTCTTACCTCCGGAGGAAATCCCCGAACCGCCACCCCCGCCACCTATTGCATAACAGACGGGTCATTCAAGAGTATAAGTGAATTTACGAAAGTCATGAAACGTACAAGGCGTGAGGACTTCAAAATATACGAACAACTACTCACCCCCAACGACCAACATGTTCACATCGCAAACATCCACGGGCAAATCGAACGTCACCGAGCTTCCCGGATCGGTAAACGCCGCGGTGCACGACGCGTCGCCGTCGCCATACAATCCAGCGCTGGATAGGAAGCCCCCCTTCTCGACCTTGAAGTAATCCCCGAACGCGCCTCCGTCGTACTCGAGGCAGCACAGGCACGTGAAGGGAGCGGGAGCGCGCGTCGGACGCGGCGTCGGCTCCGAGGTTACGACCGGCTGATCCGTGGGGCTCTGTACGATATATTTTTTATTTTTTCAGAGAGATAAAGATGGTTAGATGAATGAAACACATGATAAGAGGCAGCAACATACGACACTGAAACCAGGATACTCACGCTAGTCGGACTCGGCGTTGGCTCCGTCGTCGGCTCGGGCGTCGGCGCTGGCGTTGTGACCAACTGACATGTCCCCCCCTCGACGCAGACGAGGCCTTCGCAGCACGCCTTCCTTCCGCACGATTTGCCGGACGTACTGCACGCTTGGAGCCGTCGCAGATTACATAAGAATATGAAGTTAAAAAAATGAGAAGTGCATATCCTCGTTCGAATTGAAATTGCGGAAAGTTGGAGAGTTTTCCCTGATATTGTTGTCAGGGGAGTTGTTCGTTGATTTGGTGTTGTTGTGTTGTGTGTTCATGGTGCCGAGGTGGTTGTTTGGTTGTTGTTGCCGTTGGGACTGATTTTTCGTTGGTTTTTTGTGTTTTGATTGGAGTGATTTTTCGTTGGTTTTCTTTGTGTTTCCTTGTTCTCAGAACAATGTTGCGAGATCGGACTGATTTTTCGTTGGTTTCTTTGTTGGTGCAGACAGCTTACGCAAATAAATTATCAAAAAGAGTTATAACTTTTTACCTAACACTTTTTGTATAACTTAATTCCAATAGTAAAAGGATACAGTTTTGCTGACTCCTAGGCAGTAGTCGTCAGCAATTTTTTTCACTCCCCCACCCCCATTCGCACCTTCACTACATTCGCGAGATTTTTTCACCCTCCATTGGAGCCCAGATTTTTTCACTCCATTCGCGCCGTCACTACATTCGTGCCAGATTTTTCTACTCCATTGGAGCCCGATTTTTTTCACTCCATTCGCACCTTCACTACATTCGCGCCAGATTTTTTTACTCCATTGGAGCTACAATTTTTTCACTTCATTGGAGCCGTCCAAGTTTGTAGAGCACTGGACAGATTTTTGCACAGAGCACGGTCAACTCGGTGTTGTTTGCGCCCCCCGGCGGTTGGATGCGACGCGGTTAGTGTATGCCGCGGCGGATTCTTTGACCGTGCGGGGGCATGCGTGGGTGGCGGCTTGGTATAAAGACATTTGACGGCACAGTGGCGTCTGCGCCCGGCGATTGGAGGTGCCATGCATGATGGCAGTTCCGTGCATGCCGCAACGGATTCCTGTCCGTGCGGTGACATTCATTGCATTTTTTCTTTCTTGGTGCTAATTAATATCCATCTTGTCCGTGTCTTATATTATTTACAGGCATGGTGGTGTTAGAGATGGCGGCGTATATTGGCCCGAGCGACGGCGGACTTGGGGTCATTTGATTTTTGCAAACAAATTATACTTTGGGGGAGGATATCATGTACGAGAACGGGGAGTGGATTTCGGGCAAGGTTCGGTGCGACGACGGAGGGGTCCATATTGCTTGGGGTTATGTGGGATGACGGAAGGGAATACATTGCTGGGGGTTAGACGTTTTTGTCCATGTGGGTGGGATTACCCGCCAGGTGCTCGCGGGGGGGGGGGGTGTCATCCAATATCTTCCGCCTCCATCAAAATAGGAATATTTTGTCGACGGCACCCGAATGTGATTGTGACAAGGTTCTATGATGGCAATGTAGTTCATGTACTAATATATAATTAATTGAATAAAATAAATAACAAATTGAACAAATAGCTCTTTTGTCTGCGCCTGCTGTGGCACGGCAATGGAAACTGTTACTTCATTTGTCAGTGCGTGACATATTTATTAG
>JALLAU010000732.1:0-12924 GCA_036939495.1 Thalassiosira hispida
TCGACCAAACAGGGTTTTTTCAAACCCACCCACTTCACAAAGAATCAATTTGTCTTCCTTGGAATAGAAGACGTGTATGATAGACTAATTAACTTTGTGTTGGTGTAGACTTAGTAGATAAATATGAGACGTGTGCTTCGGATCAACCAAGCTGCCAACAAATATTTGAAAGCAAATAGTCAAGCGTAGATGCACTCAGTAGTGCATTCAAGATCGATACCGCGGATGGACGGCCGGCGCCCAGCTTGTGTCAAAAGAGCAAACCAAGACCTGGGTATCAAAGCACAGGTCGAATCACGACCACGGTCGAATCTGTCGTCGAATGATCGATGCGTTGCCTTAAGTTTTAGCGGCTGTCGCTACTCTGCAGGTGATAGAGAATGGGTAGAATTCAACGCTGTCTTGCAAGATAAACGGATACAGATGATTTCGAAAGAAGCCATCCGGGCTCGTATGAATTGGGGCTGCATTCAGAACACATCTGGGCAAAATGCAAAATGGGGAGAATCTAAGTTGGCGGGGGCCAGCTCTGCATGCATGCTTGCATTACAATTCAGTTTTGTTTTGTTCATTGCATACTATTAGAGAAGCACTTGATTTCATTTCTGAACATCCTAATATTGAGACTTTTACATAGTGGAAGCAACCTTCCACATCTCAAATGGATTTCGTGTCCATGCTACTGGTTCAAACTTATTGATCCGCATCATATGCCCTTTTCTCCAAACCGTCTCGCCCTTTCCAACTGTTCCGACAGACCCTTTCGGCCCCCAGCAGCCTTGATGGCAGCGACACGATTGAGTTGTTTCCCCCGCTGTTGCTGTTGTTGTTGCTGCTGCTTTGCTACTGACAAGTCCTGATTTGCTACTGACAAGTCATGGTTGCTGGCTGATTGCTGCACCGGTCTAGGATTCGAAGGTGGTGGGAGTGGAGGTGGCATAGCTACATTTTCATCATTTCCATGTACCATATGTTTCGATTGCTCAATGGCTTGCAACACCCTCGCTGGTTTGCCTCCTCCGCCATTTCTCGATGGAGATATCTGCATCTTATCTAGACGTTCCTTCAAGGAACTTGTAATGACGAGTCTGTTTGACCACCGACATATACGCATCCATCGACACCTTGTGATTCAACTCTGATCCAACCTTGCCTTCGAGCTCTACGATGCGCTGGCTGTATTTTCTTTCCAACTCCACCCACTCCAATTCTTTACGCTCAAAGTCAGCCTTCAACTCTTTGGATGGAGAACGACTGCTCTTCATTTGGAGTTCTTCGTAGAGCTTATCAATATATGCATTAATTCCAATCTTACCACACACATCTTAGTGTGTTGCTTAATTTATATGAAAAACGCAGTAGACGCCAGCAGTGGGTAATTACCAGAAAGCTCACTAGATCCAAGGCATCCAGCCTACATAAACTTGAACCAAATTCTCATGGCTGGTTGCCTCCATTATCATTTTTTGCACCTGACCTTCAACAGAGAGCTGAGTGATGTGGGCCGAGTTCTCCTTCTTTTGAGCATCTTTGTTCTTACCCTTCTTACTTTTGTTGGGATTGATCAGGTTGTACTCTCCCTTGAGCCGACCTTCAATCTTAGCAATCGAAGTCTCAGGATCATTTTTGCCTTTAGAGTTCTTTTGACTTTTACTTTTGAAGTTTATCACGGGATCTTTCAGAAATGGCTCAAGCACTGACAAAAGTGTGTGCCGATTTTCCCGAAGAGTTCTCATAGACTCAGTCAGTGCTCCAGCATACAATCCATCTGCTCCAGTTGGTCCAAATGCATCCAGCATATTGGGTGTGAGCCGAAAGGGTATAACCTCAGGTTTTGGAAGATCAAGTCCTTTATCAAAAATACTGAGAAATTGATGCTGTATGTCAGCATTCACTATTGATAGATGAATTTCAAAAGAATAATTTGCTTACCAGTCAAAATCAACATGAACGCATTCACCACTACTTGTATCAATCAATATGTTTTCTGAATGACGATCACCAAGTCCAATGATGCTAAAGAAAAAAACAACAACGATGAACCCGAGATGGAACAAAAACTTCAACGAAGAAAGAAATTGATACTTACTGTCCCACAGCAGACCACACTGCAGTTGATAAAGTGAAATTTGTTCTCGCCTCATAAATTTGACGAGGGCTCGAGAAGTTTTGAGCGAACCACCAGTACATAACTGGCAGGTATTGTTTTAGTATCAACTCGTCAAACTTTTTAGTTGCCAGGTCAAGATTACCTTTCTTAAAGTACACGTCTTGGCATTTTTGGAAAGTGTTTCTCAATTCAGGATCAGCGAAGTTGGTGATCCGACTTCCCCGGCGATGAACTGAGTCGGGAGAAAGTTGTGGATTGTAAGTTTCTGTGATTACACTGCGTAGTGACTCGGTGTTATGCACCCACTCCAGAATACCACAATCTTCAGCAAGACACACCACTGAAAACGTGCGCAACTGGAGACGCAATCTTCGTCTGCGGCTATTAGGACCAGATGACCCTTTGCGATTAGCGAAAATTCGATTAATGACGTTATTCAGGTCCTGCACACGACTATCCTTGCGAAGATCACCCTTTGCTTCTTGCTTAACAAGAAAATGCATCTCTCCCACATCGCCAGGGAGGCCAACATCTTGAGCGATAGAGTGACCATTGGTTGGCAATTTGTCCTGTTGTGCTACAGTAGATGGTATTGCAAATATGCTAACTTTCTTTGGCTTGGCCTTTGATTGCATGATTTTCAACTCAGGATTGAAAGCTCGCATACGCGGCACAAAAGAAGGAAACACATCCACAGTAGCCGACCGTTCAAGCACACCGGGCGATAGCGATAGCGCCGCTTGTATGGGAGGGATAAAATTTTTCAATTCTGTATCAAACTTTGGCACTCTCATCTTTACTGCCGAATGATTACCCTTCGGAGTAAATCTGAAGCCATCAGATAAGAAAAATAAAGTCAGTCGATGAAAGGATTACATTTTACAATGCAAAAGCTCTCACGAAAACAGGTGACTCACTGAGCTAGGGAAATGAGAAACTGGAAAAGAGTCTTTGATGCACTGAGCACATTCTGCACTGATTTCCTTGTCTCAATTTCCCGCGACATCTTCTGTGCACTTTGAAAAAGTTCCTACAAGCAACAGAAATGATTAAACGAGGATATGATGAGTTACTCATAGAATGATCTGCATGCACCATTGGCACTGACAGAACTCACATCCCCTGCTTTCTTCTTCTCTCCTGATTTAGAGAATCGCAACCATCCGCATGACCACAAAGATTGACGTGGGTATTTGGCAAGCACAGTTCTTAGAATCAGCGCGACATTTTTCGATGTTTCAACATTGTTATGCAGAACGCGAGAGATCAGTTGAGGCAATGCAGTATAAAACAAATGCTCTGGTATGGTGGAGGCGAAGCTTTTGATGACATGGTTGACCAATTCCTGATTTTGGAGCAATTGATCTGTCGGTCATTGGTGGTTCATTGTCCGCAGCAGAGAGGTGAGAGAGATGTTTAGGGTTAGGAATCCTTAGTAGAAAAAAAAACAATCACCACCACATCCTAACTTGCCATATCGAGCACTAAGAACCTCATCGTTGTTGTTGTTCTTGTTGCTGTCATCATCATCGACACAGTCCTTTTCCTCTAAAGATGTGAATTCAAGCCACATGGCCAACAACCGCGGTAGCGCCTGGTAGACATGCTTTTGACCCAGTTGCAACGCCATTCCGTAATGTTTAACGCCAGCAAGCAGGTATTCCTGACATTCTTCAACAGTCCCAAGAGCCTTAGCACGTTTACCAAAAGATGAAATGCGAGACTCAAGTAAGGAGTCTAGGAACTTAGAGTAGTTGAAATGCGCTAGCGTTGAAAAACAGAGTGAAACGTGAGAAGCCAGTTATTCAACGTGTTGATGAAAGACGGCAGCAAGGAAACGACGAATTATTTATGTCATACCTCGTTCCCAATTCGGAGCCAACAACAAAACAGTTTGGTACCTGTTATTGATTTCTGAGCTACTCTTCATAGCAGACTTCGAACCGTCACCACCACATACCATCCATTCGGTAGCTTGAAGAAGTGGCGAGGCTACGGAAACATGCGCTTCCAGTTGTTTCTCATTCATTAGGAAAAGAGACGCCGGAATGTCATCTTCTATTAGCTTCAATGCCGTTGCTGATTCTCCAACGGCATGCTTCAGTTTTGCAACTTGCAACTTGACTTTTCCGATCGATTCGCGAGCCAAGGATGATATTGAATTATCACTTTCGTTCAAAGACTTGCAAAAACACACATTTGCCTGAGTTAACGAATTCTCTGCAACTCGATGCAGCCCTCCCTTCCTTGCCGCCTTACCAATGCCAAGCCACATTAATCCTTCAATGTTAGGCTCGTTCGCCATGCGAGATAGGACGAGCCTGGTATTTAATATTGCGTTTGACCCGGTGGTGTCTGGAGTCGATAACTCTAGTCTATCGCTCCACTGGGAAGAAGATACAGCGTCGATGAATGATTGTTGAAATTTCGATTCGTCACGGTCATTAAAATACACGGAAGAAAATTGTTCTGCCTCTCGTAATGCATGGAGTTGCATCAAGTATGGGTAGGATCGAGTGTATCCATCCCGAGCAGCGCTTGACAGAGAGGACATGACGGATTCTCTCGCATCCTTGAGGCATGTGAAGACTCTCGCAGACTTGGAATGAAGAGAATACATGGTTCTTCCAAATGAAATCTCATAGCGAGCGTTCGCATCGAACGCTAATTCACCAGAGGAATTATTCACAAGATCATCCAATACAGACCACTTTCCCAGTCTCCACGCCGCTTCTGCTGCAGAGGGAAGCAACTCAGCGCAAACTTGCGTGTTATTCCCATGTGTGGGGTTTTGCTTTGACATTCCATAAGCTTGATTCAATACACTCTCTAGGCGGCCAAGTTTCAAGAGGCATCGGAGCAGCCCTTTCTGAGCGCTGGTCTTAGTGTTTGCTGTCGCAGAGTTGGGACAAGTTTCTTCCTCATTGTTCAATCTACTGTCTAGCAACTGTTCGTAAGCCTGAAAGGCGCCCTCCCAGTCCTCATACATCTCTCGCTCTTCCGCTTCTTCCGCGAGTCTTTTGGTTAGGTCTATCTCGTGACTCTTTTGTGCTACATAGACCATTGTATCGAAATCATTGAGTTGACCCAGCAGCACTTGAGCCAGCTTCAAGTCTACGCCATCGAGAAAGTCAGACTTGAGAAATTTTGACACGCCATCGATATTGTCCTTCGGAATGAAACTTTCTCCATTCAATACTGCCCTCCTCCGACCTTCCATCTCAAGAAATTGGAGCGCTCTTGCACGCATGCCAACATTACTGGCTGCCGTTGCACAGGACGAGAGCGGAATGCGCTTCAGAAACCGTTCTATTTTCTTGGTGCTTTCAGCGGCTGGCCATGAAGTTTCTTCACCCTCAGCATTTGAAGGGGTTCTTTTTGATCTCCCTCTAGTAGTTTGAGGTTGATGTATCAGTTCTGTTTCTTTCTCCAACCAATGACGCAGTACATCCATGACTGTAAAAACAGCATTTGCTGCTTTCTCTCGTTCTCTCAAGTTCATTAGAGACTCTACAGTCGCGCCGGAGTCATCCACTTCAAACGAGAGCACAAGGAGAAATTCATCAATGATCGCATTTTCATCGGTCGTCGATCCAAAGCACACTGCATCAAGTATGAATAGAGGTAATAGAAATTCTGCGACACCAACGCCAGCTTGCGAGCGGATAGCAGACCGACAGGCATGAAAGAAATCCCCCCACACGCTATTCTTGTTTGCATTGCTTCTACTGACCAAAAATCGACAAAATGAAGAGATCCAAGAAAAATATGTATTCGACTTGCAAGTCGAAAAGAAAGGAGGCGACTTTCCGGCCACTGTATCGACTTGTTTGTAGTTCGAGGTCCAGAACGGCTCAACAAGATTTCTGACATCTGCTTCTTCGAGTTTTGCCTTGAGCAGTGGAGTCATTTCATTCTGATTTTCACCGCCCAGCTGCAAATCCAAAAGCTTCAATAGTTCTTGAATAGCAAATGAAATCTTGTGCTGGTCCAACGTGGTCGGGGCGAATTTTAGAGATGATACAAGATGCCTCGTTAGGGTAACCCTTTGGTACTCTGCGATTTGAGTTTTCCAGGGAGGATTTGTTAATCTCCATTCGCCGCTGTCGCTTCCCGCGGAATTGGCTGCAAATTGCGATGTTAATATTTCTTTGCCTAGTCTATTTGGATCAATCTGAAGCCATCAGATAAAAAACGAATAAAGTCAGTCAATGAAAGGATTACAATCTATAATGCAAAAGCTCTTACGAAAACAGGTGACTCACTGCTCCAATTTCACCCAAGCAAGAGGCTATTGCATCTCGGATGTCACAATCTGATTCATTCACACACCTCGACAACAGTCGAATAAGTAGCTTGGTGACAAACCCCCCGTTGACTCCAGCTTCATTATTTGACAAAAAATGATCAAGAATGACAGTGTAAACATTATTGTTTTTGAAGGCAAGAAGGTAAGTTATTCATTTGTATATTCTTACCTAACTCATCATTCTGAATGATGGAGCTGTCCCCTTTTGGCGATGAATCGTGGACAACCGTTAGGAAATGCATCGACGAGAGCTCTTCATTGACAATCAAGCTTTGGAATAAATCTCTGTTTGCCTGTATCAAGTCAGTCATATGTGTGATAACAACCTTGCGGACGGCTTGATTCTCATGGGAAACGACTAATTGCGACAGGATATTCATTCTGTTATAAAACCTTGACTGAAGTTGAGCGTTGTCACTGTTGCCTTCTTGAGGTCCAGTTTGTTGAGACATCAGACGGATGTCATCAAGCTGAACTCCTTTTTCAATAAGTATTGTTCTAACTTGTTTCAGGTCATGCGTGAAAGGCAAGAATGGTATCTCGCTGAAATACTGCGGGAGATTTTCATTTGCCTCTCCACTGGCCAGCCATTCCAGCAGCTGCACTGCATGCCTTCTAGCCAGATCATTGATACAGTCGCTGGTTTCATCATCAAATAAAGGAAAGAGTGTCACCACAATGGCGATGAGACTTTCTCCCACTTTTGAAGCATCGTGCGAGGTGACAATTTTGGCAAAGTCAAAGAGAGTTGCTACAGCTATGAAGTGCAGCTTGGATGTAGAAGAGATTGCATTGTTGATCGCTGTCATTACCTGAGGTATGTATTGGATTGAATCCGACGCTGGCAAGAATGAAAGCATAGCCCGAAGGCTTTTGATTACCTGGAACTGTTCACGTTCCGATCGTTTTGGCCATTGGTGAAGGACAAGGTTCACCAAAAGATACATGAAGTTCGGGGCTACCCAACTCCCAGCTGTGCTTGCACATAGTACATCATCAGCAGTGCTCTCTTGAGATGGCGACATGAATAAATGCTTCACCTTGGGAGATTTGCTCCCTTCTCGTAGTAAGAAACCCTTTGTTAGAGCAAGACGTACATCCTTCCTCTTCCTTTTATTGTTTCCGACGGCAGAGCTATTGTACATCTCTTCCTCTTTGTCTTCTTCTGGATCATCTCCACCAAGTTCCCAAACTAACTTTTTCAGAACCGGAGGCCCAATTTCCCGAAGAATATCAGGGTAGTCCAACTCAGATTGACAAACCGTGGTAGTAAAGAAGCGGAGAGGCGCTTTCTGGGGATGAAGCAACAACTGAGGAAGAACATGCGAAATCACATCGGTTTTGATACAGAGCAGCTTAGCATTCTCAATTAGCTTCGTGGTTGATATTGACACTCCAGGAACTAGTGACCTAGAGTGCTGTCCTGCTGAACGCTTGTTTTCTTGGCGAGTACCTATGATAAACTCAGTCAAACCTTTCTTCTGAACTCGCTTCTCTTCCTTATTCAGTTTTTTCGCTTCGCTCAGTAGATACATGCGAAATGCGGCGCACATCTGAATACCTTCGTGATCTTCCTCTATAATCATCTGGACTATGACAGATGGATATATATTGTCAATGAACTCCATTATTTCGAGAACACTTGAAACTTCAAATGCTGGTGCTCGTAGACTTTGTGTGGCCGAAGAGGGAAGTAAAAAGGAACCAATAAAGATGGATAGAAGTCGATATTTCACCCAAGCAAGAATGTCATGTTGTGGCAGAAAGAATTCAGAGAAAATCTTTGACATGATGCTATCGACATGTTTCAGAAGCTCTGTCGACTGCAACGAATTGGGATGGTGTCTAATGCACTTGAATATTTCGCTGAGACCACCAAAGGCATTGCTCGCGAGAGACGAATGGCAGGTCAGATCATCAGAGTCGAATGCATACATCCAGATCCTAATCAATGAGAGTAGTGAGCGCTCAATAATATATCCCCCGATGGCTGAATTCAGTGGCGACCACCGGCACAACGACTGAAAGACACCTACTGCAATCCCAACATCTGAAATACGAGGGACTTTGGCACTGGGACCTGGCAAGAAATCTAGTTCCCTTGAGAAAATAACATTTCTTCCCAACCCGCAAGATCTCATTAGAAAATCGATCTCAGAAAAAAGCTTATTCACAGCTCTCCTCGCTGTTTCAGTCGAGATCTGACTCATACATGCTGTCATTTCACTCTCTGGTATGAAGAACGCAGAGAAGACCTTACACCCATCACAGAGTAATATCTGACCAAACGCTTTCGCCGCAGACGATTGGATCGAAGGGTCATGACAAAAAAAGGGCATGAGGAAGAACCACACTGAAGGAGGCATTTGACTAGCCACCGACCCCAAGCTTCTCATGTCACCGGTTATCTCTCTGGCAAGTTTATCGAAAATATCATAGTGTCGTTTGTCCGAGAAAAACCCATGAACGTTGGAAGATCGAAGCATTGATTCAGGAGCAATGGCAAGAATAGATTGCAAGTAGACTAGGCTTGCCAGCCATTGACGAGGCGAATCACTTTGTGTAAGGCTAATCGAACTCGATCCCTTCTTTGAAAAGACAGAGAGGCCCAAAGTGGGATGAACATGTCTCTCTCTCGATGTGGTGAAACATACATCGAGAGACAGCAAACTAAGGATGATACAGTGCATTCCATTGGTTGATGGATTTATATGCTGCCAAAGATATGACGACGCATTGCAAAGTTGATCATTCTCAGGTCCCTCAAGTTCATTTGACGCCACCAGGGATGCTGAGGCATATATTCTGGCGAGTCGTGACAGCGACAACAGAGCACTGACTTTGATTCCTTCAACGTCCGACTTAGAATGCTGAACCACAAGGTCCTCCATGTTGAATGTACCCATCAGTATTGTCAGGTATTTGGCAGAATCAGACTCATGACCGTCTTTGCGTATACCCAGGGACAAGAACAAGCTTGGGAGCCCAAGCAGGGCTGTCTTCATTATCATCGGGGCTTGCGAGTGAGCGGAATCGGTAAGAATACACCTAATGGTAGACAAAGTGGGTTCATACTGTTCTGAATCTGATGCAACAGGACACAGCATAGCTAGAAAAATACACCTTTGCACAAAAAGACGAAGGTTAATTGGTAAGGTCTCTCAATCCTCTTTGAATCGGTAAGAGCATAATAAGACGACTCACCGGCACTGTAACGGCAAGATATCGTCAAGAGCGAATGCTCCACATTCGTCAAAAAGGTTCTCATTGGTTTCACCGACAACAAGTCCACACAGGCACATATTATCAGAGTATGGCTTTGCAACCGCCCCAATCATTGAGGACAAACGACAGCATATTCCTCCACACAGTCTATTTGTACCGGCCTTAACTATCATCCTTGAATACCCACTGTCATCAAGCTCAAAACCTCGACCGAATTCCATCAATGGCACAGCGGCAATAGCGCAATATGAGATTGCTTCTCTCATTGATAAATGTTCGACTGTGAATTCCTTTTGCACTCGGCAGGCATGTAAGCCAACGCCCACTATCGACGAGAGCGCCGAGTAGAATAGCTTCGGCTCAACATACACAAGCTTGTCATCACTTTTTTGCTTTACCAGGATGTCGGAAACAAATTTGACGCATTGAAACAGGTATTCAGTAGCCTTTCCAGTGGAGCTAAACCCGGATTCATTATTGCGGATCTCCATCCGGCTACGCAATGATAGCAAAATCCGAAGAGCTCCGGCCACACTTCTTAGCAGAAGTGTGTCCGATTCAGAAACCAATGATAATACTTCTGGACCCCCACTAATGGGAACATGGTGGTTCTTGCCTTTGGCAAGTCTTGTCATGATGCTTTGGGCATCGAGTAAAGCCTCTGATATAGCATGAGCAAATTCCGATTGGATGGACACACTGAGAGAGTTTCGTTCATTTTCCTCTTGGCATGGTTCGAGCTTTCTCCGTTTGCTGCCTAGTCGGACCAAAGGCGAGTCTCTGTCAGTGTCTAAAATTGGCTCATCATCGGCAGGACGAGCTTCCAAAGTACCGAGAGCACTCAAACACGCAGTCTCCACTAAATCCACCGCCGAAAGAGAACCCGAGAAAGACCCGAGTAAAAGGACAACGGTAGAAATCGCCGGACCAGAAATAGACTCAGACGAATCCTTTACTAACTCACAAAGGTGCGAGAAGTACCCTCTCACTAGACATCGATTTCTGAATTGATTTATGAAGTCCGTACTCGGCACGCTTGGCATGTAGCTGAAATGTGGTGTCGACTGATAGGGGACTTGCTCTACAGATCTTGACAAAATCACATGAATTACTCGTAACACCATTCTACAGAGACTCGTATCTCCTGAAGTGCATTCATTTGAAGGGTCAGCCATGTTTGGTATGCAATCTATGAGACGTGGAAAAGAGTGCGACCAAATTTCATTCTTTGATTCCGATGTTGTATCTGGGAAGAGCACTAATGCCATAAAATTGGACACGGCCCAAGAACACAGTGAGTTCATGCTATGTTCCAGCTCTATCGAGAATGGAGTTGTTGCATTAGTCCCTTCACGGTTATTCTCTGATAATTCAGAGGAGCCATTTTGGCCCCATAGTAGGTGGCAGTTTGCAGCGTTTGCAGCCATCAGAGCCAAGTTGACACTCGGCGCCAATGCCAACGCATCCATATCATGAATAATACCTGTGGAAACTCTCAGTCTATTCATCCCACTCGACGCCAAAAGTCCTTCCCCCGATACAACCATGTCCGTGAAAAGTCCCACGATTGCCAGCTTCGTCCGAAGTATGAGTAGGGAATGAACCATCACGTCAGCAGAGGAGTAGCTCCAAGCTAAAAAGTGTGGCTCGCGAGATGACGGCCGAAGCGAAACCAAAGACGTCGACCTTGACGATGATAGCAATGAGTTTAATAGTCCAATCTTGTGACCCTGGCTGTGCGAAGAGAGTGATTGTATCTGGAATCGAATATGTTTATCTCCTCCCAACACAAGAGGGACAAGGCGTTGCAATGCTGTCCAAACTCCAAGTTGAAGTGCCGAAAGACTACGCCGAGAGGGTATTTGAACCACATGATCTAATGTGCCTTCATTTTCATTTCTTTTCCTTACAAATCTCACAACCTCTGTGAAGACATGTACTCGAATCTTGTCTCCGTTCGTCGTCTGAGCTGATTCTTCTTCGTCATCCTTGTCAAAGGGGGAAATTGGCGGATCAAACAATGCTTTGCACTCATCAATAGTGCTCAGATCATTGGATAAGTTTATCAAATCATGCACCGCTGATAAACGCAGGTGATCGTCCTGCAAAAGGTTCAATAGCGCCGCAATCGTGGACCCGATATCTTCGTCTTGATGGTACATGGCGATGTCCTCTTCAAGCGTAGGATGTTCATTAGGCGATGGTGTTAGTGGCGAAAGTGCCACCCTCATAGGATCCAATGCCAAATACTGCAGCAGTTTAGCAATCCTCGGTAAGATTCCCTTTGCAATGTCTTCATCTGTTGCTGCATCCATACCCCCTTGGTCGTCCGCCTCATTTGAGGAACTACTGCCCACGAACAGGTAATGAAAAGCGTGAGGGCAGAATGCTCCCCGTGCAATCGCTCGATACAATGCACATAGATGACCCACAGCATCTTCATCATTCATTTCTTCCAATGGCAAACTTTCTTTTGTGCCTGATCCTCCATTGTCACTGCAATGGTACTCATCACAACTCGTGTTTCTCACGGCAATGGTCGCCTCCATACGGGGAAGAACCCTTGCAAATGATTTCAACTCATTTTGACACCAATCTTGCTGTGCCCCCTCATTATTTTCGGAAGATTTCCCGTCGTTCTTCTCCCGATCATGCCGGCGTTTGTGTTTGGCGCATGCTTCTAGCAATTTCAATAGAAGGTTGGGAACAGCATTGGGCGGGGATGCTTCTTTGCCGTCGGATGAAGTAGGCCTGCTGGATGGATTTGTCGGGGGAGATCCTGCCAATGGTTTGCCAGAGTGTTCAGAAAGATCCTTCGGCATTTTTGCGACCTGGACCTTGGTTTCGACGTGAAGCTTCTGGGAAGACTGCGATTGAGATTCTGGGCAGCCGGCGGCGTTATTTGTCTGTGGCCAATGCACCTACAGCTACGAAACTTTTGATTATGGTTTGGATAGGGAGGGGATAGGGGCAGCAACGGCGGCCATGATCATGATGATCTAGAGATAATGATAATGTTGTGATGATGTTGTTTTTGGCGTTCGGCGCGCTCGATACTTTGAGGGATTATCGTAGGGAACGGAAGAGAAGAGAGAGTAGAGAGATCCCTAGAGATCCCCAGGCGAAAAATGGCGGGAAGTAAATATTACTAATTCCTATGTATAAGAATTAAGTATTATTTCATTCTGGTCGAGAGCCCGCCGCTCGAATTTGCTTAGCCTAGGCCGCTGCAATCTTGCGGCTGAAACAAGGAATCTTGCGAGGGATGCCTGTGGGAATA
>JALLAU010000733.1:0-12917 GCA_036939495.1 Thalassiosira hispida
AATTGTTGGGGTAGGAATCAGTATGATTCTTGACACCAACAATTCTCCAGCGGGAGGTGAAACGAAGAGAGAAGATTGGAAGCTCAGAGTGGAGGCAGTAAAGGTTTTGGAAGTGGCCCGTTACCCAATGGAACTATTTGATCCAGTGAAACAAAAATTGAGCATAGATTGATTAAGAGGTCTTGGTAATAATATTAATTCGTTGTTACCAACCACATACATCCTTCATCCACAATCCAAACTCCTTTTCACCTCCCACACTTAGCCATATATCACTCGGCCGGTTATCACCAATGTCCGGCAAGCCCATTGATTTCCTTTCTTCGTCTGAAAAATATGACTCCTTTGCCAGCCATTCTATCACATGACGATTTTTCCTCGATGCTGCCTTGTGCAGAGGGGAATGGCCCTGCTTCTGCCGTTTCACAAAATCCACACCACGCTTTTTCAGATACTCACACAATTCAATCACCTTATCCTTTCCCTCATTGCCAATACTCATTGCAACCCAATGAGATGAGCAACATTCCCATTCATTCAATGCAAATACATTGGCTTGGTGTGTTTCAACTAGGTGCTGTACTGTCGAGGGATGGCCGCCATAGCAAGCCATCTGGAGAGGAGTAGTCCCATCGCCAGAGGGAATGTCCACTGGTGGTGCATCGTGGCGGGAGAGCAGAAGATCGATTATTGCGTTGTGGCCATTTCTGGCAGCGTAGTGAAGAGAGGTTTTACCATCTCGCCTTCTTCTTACTTTTTTGCTAGTATGTTGTGCGTTTTCAGTAGATGGTGCCGTTTCATTGGACTCCCCGCAGACCATATCACGCAGATCTAGGAGGTATGAGACACATTCAAGATGTCCTCCACCAGCAGACCAATGCTCAGCTATCGAGCCATTCCTATCAAGAAGTGAAAGAAGCTTTTTCACATGCTCACGCCTTTTGGGTTCTAATGGCGCAATCCTCTCATCTGCTACTCGCATTTTATTTACACCAGTTCCACCATCATCAATGCATTTCCTTAGTGCACAAAGATCTCCATTGGATGCTGCTGCCAAGAATGGAGGGAGGCTTTTCCGATAGGATAGGCACACGTTACCAGAGCGATCACGTCCTTTTGTATCATCATCAATATTTTGTTGACTGTGGTTTGCATCAATGGCCGAAGTGGTTTCATCATCAATACCAGCAGCTACACTCTCTTTCTTCTTTGCCTCGGATTCAACAAGAGCGACAATTTCCATCACTCTTTGACTCCATTGTTTGCTTTCTTCCTCAGTTGGTTCCCATTTTTCTTTTCTAGTATTGATTATTTGAATGGTGCCAGAAATCTCATCTTCATGTGCTAACTTGGGTCTCTTTTTGCACCTTTCTTGGCCATCACTATCCTTATCATTGGTAGTTTGATCATCTTTATTACTGCACGAACGCCGACGACGACGCTGCTCATTCTCTATTCTCTTTTGCAGAGCTTTCCGTCGCTTCAGCTCTGCTTTCCCCGGATTCCAAGGAGTGTGAACCGCATGCAAATGAGCAGCCAAGCCTCTACCATGGCTGAATAACTTGACCGATTTCGTTGGTTTGGGCAAAGTAGATATAATTGTCGATATGCAATCGTCATTAAAGTTGTAGCCGTCGCCAATGGTAGAGCCATCGGTGAGCATGGTGACGAAATAATTGCTTTGCAAAGATGAGCATAAAGGGCATGGCGTCCATCCCGCTAGGGATCCCCGGCCGGCGGCACTGCCAGTCCGACAACGAGCGTAGGCATCGCTCGCCGCAGTTTCAATCTCCTTGGTGATGGTCACGGGATCCATGGCCATGGGAAGGAGTGGCAAGGGACAAAAGCAAAAGAGAGAGAGAAGAGATCTTGAGTGGGGTGGAATCTGGTGGAATGAGGAATGAGGGGAGGAAATTCTACGTATTATAACGTGGAATTCGTACTGGGTTTGGCGGGAGAAGCCCAAGCCATTAGCCAGCATCAGCCTCATCAGCTGCACCGCTCATTTTCAACGCACTTTCATCAATTCGAACAATAACCACATATTATTGTTCAGTGCAACCAGGGGTGCAACCACAGATTCATCATCACCATGACGTCGATTTGCCATCAGCGGACGAGGCGCCGCCCCTCTTCATCGCGGGTTCATCTAAGATCACCAACAGCGCTACTAATTCTCTTACTTGCCGCTTCGACTAGAGTTCTAGTGGAAGGCACAAGCTCGCTTAGCCCGCTATCAATAGGCATCCGATCTGCCATCGCCAGGGGTCCACTACTTGGATATGGTGCATCATCGAATCTCTCATCACGTCACACGCCTTCAAGGAGAATAGTCAGGGACACACCTCAATTCAACGATGAAGACGATTTGCAAACAGAGGAGGAATTCCTACTCGCGGATAGAGTCAACAGAGGAGGAGGTGCCGCGACAGCAGTAGCCGCCGACCGACGTCTACACTTTTGGGAGGCCATGATATGCGGTGCCATCAGCCGCAGTGCAGCCCAGACCATAATGCACCCCGCCAACACAATGAAAACAATTTTGCAATCATCTCGATCCATCCCAGGACAGGCTCCATTGACGGTACGATCATTCGCGCAATGGGAAAATGCCAGGCTGCTAACACGTGGCGCCGGTGCGCAATTAATTCTATCTATTCCACACGGGGCTGTGAATTTTGCAGTTTTGGAATTGGTGCGAAGGCAGATGAACAATGTCGTCTCGCGTTCTCGTTATGCCGATGCGATAAATCGTAATTTTGGAGCGGGGATGGACTTTTTGTCGTCGGCTCTGTCCACGGTGTGTTGTTCGGTGGTGTCAACACCCCAGATGATGATATGTGATAATATCATGGCGGGGACTTATCCGAATTTATTGGCGGCAACGACAAGTTTGATGAAGGATAAGGGAATGGCTGGGTTTTACACTGGGTGGTGGCCTGGGATTGCTGGCAAAATTCCAAGTTATGTAAGTCTTTTTTGTTTGTCATCACAAGACTCATATTTTTTATGTGCAACACGACAATTATTGTGCTCATCAAGTATTGATCGCCATTTCAGGGTCTCACATGGACTCTATTTGAGCAAATTAAAAGAGTGCGCTCGGCAATGTCTTCACGCCCAGCAAAGGACATTGAAAACTCTATCATGGGCTGCATAGCTAGTGCGACAACTGTCTGTATTATGATACCCATGGACACTGTTAAGACACGACTTGTAACACAAATGAATTATCCAGATCTTATCCCGTACAAGGGAATCAATGACTGTTTTAGAACAGTCTTGAAAGAAGAGGGTGTTGGGGCTTTCTATCGTGGTCTTACGCCTCGTCTGTTGAGTGTGGTGCCCATGATTGGTATTCAATTTGGAGTTTATGAGGTGAGATTGAAAGAAGACTGAAAGGATCATCCTTCACCTGTTTAATATTCTCTCTAAGTTTTTGATGATGCACTTCTACATTCATTCAGTTTATGAAAAAGGCCATGGTGGCAAGGGATGTCCAAGTATCCAATGAACCAGCGCGAGGTCGTGCTTCGAAGGCAGAATTAGAAAGAAGGGCAGAGGAAGCGGAGCAAGAGCGAACCGATAAGGGCCGATTGCTGCAGGAGATGGTAATGGAAGTTGCAGCGGATGATGATCAGCCCTTTCCAGCGCCTTACCCTAAGAAGAAAGATTGGTGGGCAAAGAAGCAAGAGGAAAAGGCATAGGATGGGTTGGTTGGGGGGGTAGATGTGAATATGTGTGGGGCATTAGCGTACAATTTTTCATTTTAAGGAATAGTAAAAGCCTTCGAACGAGATAACTTATATCACATTCAACAAAGAGACTGTCCGAAGGCCTCTGCGCGCATCAGTTCCTCCTCTATTACTGATGGTGCGTCAAAATCAAGCACTTTCTGATCAAATATCTGATACGAAGAGAATTCCCATCACCCTCATGTCACGGCTCTTATTACTGCACACTGGAACTTGTTTGTCTCGGTGTTTAATACTTATCTGATAAAGAGAGAAACCCCACCACCTCAATTGCCTCTTGTTTGGATCTCCTGGATGTCTGGCAGACTCCGGAAAAAAGTACTGGAAGATCTCCTGATACGAGTAAAACAAATCACGAGTACCTCTGTCCTGTGAGGAGGTGCTTCGTGTCGGGTCGTCAAGATCGTGGGCCTTGTTACCGCATCATCTTCGGATAAGATTATTGATCCGCGTTTCTGCCAGTTCATGTGATGGGGGGTTGGACCCTCAAGAGACCGTGCAGTATTGCCTGCAATGGGTAAGAGCAGCAGGAGAGGAGATACTGCTTGCATCATTATAACTCTGTGATGAGATTAAACTGAACAGCTGCTGTCGAAACACATACTATCATGCGTAAATCATTGCACATATCGCGCGTGGCGCTGATTTATCGCATTCGAGCAATTGTGGTTTCTAGCTTGCCTTTTTGGTAGGAGTACTCAACAATTGCAGGAGAAGAATGCAAATTATGTTCATTGTTTATTTGAGAGATACTGGTGTGCTTCTGTGTACACACCAGCGTGAGCATCTATAATTGCTGACCAGTTCTCCCCTTTTGGATATCCACCTCCCATGCTGATCACAAGAGGGCATTCCATTCTATGAGCAAAGTCAAATACCATTGCATTGCGACTCGAAATTCCAGCTGAGGTGACGCTAAGCCGACCTAATCTATCATCATGGTGAATGTCCACACCACTTTGATAAAATATCATGTCAAATTGCTTTCTTTTGCCAGTGCATGTATCATCAAATTGATGTTTCTCTATTCGCTTCAACCAATACTGCAAGGTTGATAGGTAGGTCTCATCGCCACAACCTATCGGCAATTCCACGTCCAAGTCAGATGTTTCTTTTTTCGAGAAGTAATTACCACTACAATGCATTGAAAAAGTCTGGACACGATCATCTTTCTCGAAAAGTGCCGCATTGCCATTACCTGCATACAACATTATCAAACAGAACAGTCAACAATGATTGCTCATTAAAATGTAATGGCAATGGTGTATTATGTGTTTACTCACCCTGGTGAACATCCAAGTCAATGATCAAGATACGACGAATGGACAATGAGGAACTGCCGCGTTGTGATGATGATGAAGCGTATCGTTCGAGTAGGACATTAGCAGCAACGGCAATATCTGACAAGGATACACAATGAGAAGTGAGGAACAGGATTGCCTCGAAATGATCTAGGTAATAGCGATCCAATTTACTATACCTGAAAATATACAGAAGCCCTCTCCATAATCTTTGAAAGCATGATGTGTTCCTCCTGCAACATGTGCTTTGAGTGAAATACTTTCATGTCAGACATTTATGCTCCTTCCATTGTGAATCAGGGGTAAAGCACATCATCTTCAATCTCCGAATCGATTGATCTTACCTGCCCAACATAAATGCTTGTTCTTCTCATTCAAAAATTGCAGTTGTGTCTTCGCTTTTTGTTGTTCATTTACATTCTGCAAATATTCATGTCGACATGTAAATTCTTCCCATGCGGCGCATGCTGCAGCTACTGTCCCGCCAACTGAACTTAATGACCTGTCTACATGTTGAGGGCTGGAAGAAGAGGGACCAATAGAGAGGAGGATGGCGAAAACATATTCAGTATGCCTCAAAAGAATATCCCAAAATCAATAAGTAATATGTTGAGATGTATTGTCGTACCTCCACGGAAATCCGATGTTGCGATTTTCTGACTCTGTCATGTCTCCAGTTAGGTATCGATCAACATAACTGGCATCGTGAGTAGTTACTAATTGATCTTCGGTGGCCAACGGTGACACATAGAATTCTTCATGAAAAAAGAGCAAGAGATGATGATTGATCAGTATGGTACAATGATTGAAGAGATGGCGTCGTATGAAGCTGAAATCCGTGGCCCACCAGTATTGCGTAAGAACTTACCACAATGAATTCGTCCTCTTTCTTCCTCAGCCAAGCTATCCACTTTGGTCTGTACCGCCTCACGTACTTTTCTATACTTTCCCATCGGAAATCTATGTCCGGTTGGCAAATCAACTTCGAATACATCGTTGTAAAATATTGGAAAATATGCTGCATCTACAGGATGTCGGATGCTGCTGCCGCTGTTTGCGTATCGGCGATCTTCAAAATGATGTGATTCCAATGCCGAGGAATGATGTATTGTGGAGGTAGATGACAATGTAGACAGAAATGCAGTAGTACCCTTCGGCTTCAGTTGCCTGGACCTGCAACGAGATGCAAAACGTAGGAGAATCAGCATCGTGCACCTGATGTACATCATTCGATCTCTCGGCGGATTGGTAGAGCTCAGCGATAAAGCATGGGGACAAGCTAGGTAGCTTCTCGGATCGGATGTGCAGCGAAGATGACTCAACGACACTACATACGATACGATATATGTAGGTTCACGGATTGGGCATTTTGGATCACACGTGATTGCATCCGTGATAACACGGATTTGCGTTATCACATATACGATCACGTACCATCACGCGTTATCACATATACGATCACAAGTTACCATACGTTATCACGCGTTACCATTGATTGTGACATACCGCTCCTGGTAACATGTGCCAGTTTTAGTCACGCGGGACTGTATCACATTAATCACATCATAATCACATTCACAAAATTAATCACATGAGTCACAAATTAATCACAGATTTACAGACAACGTTTGCGTCTAAGGATGATTTTTGTGACTGTTGGAACAGCGAGGATCTGCGAGGATTACAGCTTCTAAAAGAAGAAATAATGCGCTATGAATTTGTGACTGTTGCCTGTTGGAACAGCGAGGATTACAGCTCCTACGAAGAAATAATATACTGCGAGCTTGCTGGTTGTTATCGACGAATCCAAGACAACTGTAGATTGTTATTGTGAATACTATCGAAATTATTGCCGTTTGTACTCGGAGGATGCGGTTGAAGATCGCGATATTGCTAAAAAATGCATGGTTCGGTTGTGTCCTGTTGGAGAAGGAGGGGGGGGGGGATAGGATCTCGTGCATTCCTGGAGCAAGAACTGAGTCGGAAGACGAGGAGGAAGGTGGAGAAGAGCTTGATGCTTCAATACATAGCGTATAGGGTTGGATTCTTTTTACAGTCGGTTCAAAATTTCACAATCACTCAAAAGTTTATGATGGGGCGGAGGAGAAGGTAGAAATGTGTGTACTTCCACTGTGTGTACTTGTGTGTACCGTTACTGACGGGGGCTTACCAATGTCAGTAACATCACTCCCAACCCAAGTCAGCTTGTTGGACAGCAAACCCTCTGTGTACGATACCCACACATTACGAAGCCTTGATGGCAGCGAGGCAACAGTAGCAAGTAGATATCATAGGACCGCCAAGACTTGGACCAAAAGAATTGTGTACCACTGGATTCAGCTAACAATCTATGGTACCTACGTCGGTTCAGATAGGATTCGTACCTACGCAGCCAAAGGCAAACAGATTTCAAGTCTGCGTTGCCACTCCGTCACTGGACCACACGCCCCAGTACTAGCATAAGTACTACAAAACCAATATTGTCTGAAGCTTTCATTGTGATGTTGATCTGCTGGTAGCTGCATCTCGCACACTTGCACTGTCTCGAACCTACCTATCTAATAAGGCAGAAATGAAGAGTATGAAGTGATTTGTGGGGCGTTAGAAGTACTTGTTGTCTTCACGAGAAGAATCTCTGATGTATCGTATCTCGCTATGGGCATTCTGCTCCTGGCAAAGTGATGTGCTTGGCGCTGGCTGTTCATTATAGTACCTTCGAGCAAAGATGACTTGAAACGCTTCGCTAATCCATTAACTATATACTGCTGAACTACGATTGTCCAAGCCTATTGCAAAATATAGAAACATGGTACACAGTCATAGACAGTTCACAAAAACGTAGTCTTTGCAGGAGAACTAGAAATATAACAGCACACAGCACAAAAAAGATATCCTTAAGCTTTTTATGATGACGTTGATCCACTGCGATCTCGCGTAATTGCACTTGTACCACCACCTCCTCCAGGCGCCTGTATATTTGGAGGGTGAGATCTAGGCGGTTGTTGTTGTATTTGTTGTTGTTGTTGGGGGTTCTCCAACAGTGTCTGTGATGAAACGTCGGGTAAATAATCTTGTGATCCGACACCATCGGACTTGCTCCTTGTGTGATCCGACACCATCGGACTTGCTCCTTGCTGATGTAGCTGTTGTGGTGATGGCAGTATAGTTAATGCTGACATCGACGAATCAAAGTGTGAGCTCGATCGCTTGTGCCCTCCATGCAACGGTGGTCTACTGTTGACACTGCTGCAACTGCTACCACCGTCCATGTGATGCCCATTCTGCTGCTGCATCTGCGTCCCAGCAACCCCTGCCGGCGGCTGCGTGGCACAATGTTGTCGTACCTCCTTCTTCTTCTCGATAAATTCCTCTTGGATTTTATTCAGCCGTCGCGTCTGTTCCTCTTCCGCCAACCGTACGCGCTTCTCAAACTCTATCCGCTCCCTCTCGTGCTTTTCGAGTGTCATTAGGTGTTGTGCCTCGGCCTCCTCCTTGGAGCGATGGAGGTTGTCCATACGAGTGCCGTAGGATTTCTGGGCACGTTGCATCTTCTTTGAGAATTCTTGCTCTAAATTTCGTAGTTCTTCGGTATCGGGTTCGCTTTCGCTGGCACTTTCGGCGGACATTTGAGGTTGTTGCGAATGAAGAGGCATCGATAGTTGCCTCGGAGCGATCATATCTTGTGTGCTATTTGACATGCCAGGCGGTGGAAGATGAGGCTGCTGCAGCGGCACCAATTGCTGCGCCGACATCTGAGCGGCGTCTGCTTGATCAGCACGTGACGATGACGACGATATCTCCATGCTTTGGGATCGAACCATAGTTGGCTTTTGTTGGGGAGCAGGAGGATACAGTTGCTGCTGGGAAGTCGCTTGTGGCATCGGCGGTGCGGGAGAGGACGGCACAGATACTGATTGACGAGGCATGGCGTGCATTTGATGCTGCTGTGGTGGCTGTGGAGTCGACATTTGTGCGGGTGGCGGCTGCGGAGTTGACATATGTGATGTCGCCGGTGGAGGAGGGGGTTGTTGAGATATATGATTGTGCTGCTGTGGCGGCTGCGGATTCGACATTTGTGGGGTTGACATTTGTGAGGGGGGCTGTGGAGTTGACATTTGTGAAGGCGCCGGTGAGGGAGGTGGCTGTTGTTGTATTTGTGATTGAGACCCAGTGCTTGCAGGCCCGCCCATCACAGACGCAGATGGATCGCCCCCGGGCGTCCCCAACTGTGGCTGCTGAACCATTGACCCGCCAGGGTTTTGAAAACTCCCTGTTGGAGGAAATCCCGACCCTTGAAATCCTGAACCATACATGTGCTGCTGAGGCATCATGATGTTGCCCTGAGGAGGCTGCATGGTGGAACCTTGAGGATGCATAGCCATCTGATGCTGCTGTTGCGCTTGCTGATGCTGCTGCAAAGCCTGCTGCTGTGCCAGCGCATTCTGCTGATGTTGTTGAGCCTGTTGCTGTATCTTCGTCCATTGATTTTGCTTCATCCTCGCTTGCCGTGCAACCCCACTGATGGCCCCGCTAATGTCGAGGACCTTGTCATCGGGGATCTCGTCCAGCTCTGTGACCATTTCACGTGCCACCTGGACGGGATCGTCGTTCACTAAGTCGAATTCAAATTCAATAGTTGTCTGGCTTTCGTCTGGAAGGGTGAGGGCAAGGTTTATGGCATCATTGGGGTACGGTTTGATGTTTGCCCCTGCTTGCCCTTCAATGACTCCCTCCCCGGGCACTGCTGACACCTTGTACTGTGCTGAGCTGCCCAAGCTACTCGTCTCGGCCTCGCTGCCGCTGCGGGGAATAGCAGCTTTGGGGAGTGCCTTTGCTGGAGGTTCCTCATCATCATCTAGTGTTGTACCCCGTCCCATCAACACGGTCACCTTTTTCATGTTTGCTTCTTTCTCTTGCATATTGCCAAAGTGATCACCGTCGTCATCATCATCGGTTTGTCCATCTTCTGCCATTCTATCCAATCTGTCTTGAGATGTGTTCTTAGACTCTAATGATTTGGATGTGTTGCTTCGCAATGCCACAGCTTCAGACCTTGGGGGTTTCCCTGCCTGATAATCAGTGGGACTACCCGCACCAGCCCCTCGACTGGGTATCTCGTGACCGTCAATCGACGAGGCGTATTTACTGTTTTTGTTCATCTGCTCATGTTTACTACCCACAGACTTTTCCGAGCCATTGTCCGAAAATGTCATGCTACCCTTCTCTGCAATCGGCATGTCCTCCACAGCCAGCTCTACCTCAATTGTAGCCTCGTCATCGCTCTTCTTCGTCAAGAATTCATGCTTCAACAAATCACTCGCCGACGGCCGTTCATTGGCGTCCTCCCCGGTTCCCAAACAAACTAATATAAATTTACGAGCATCCTCGCTCTTGACCCTTCTCAAACTCGCGGGAGGGATGCCCAGGGTAACCTTTTTGTAAATTTGGGCAGGATTGGCACACTCGTGATATGGAACGTCACGCGTGATAATTTCTAGAAGGAGCATTCCAAAGGCGTAAATATCCACCTTCTCGTTGTAATTTTCGTCGTAGAGCTCGGGTGCCATGAATTCGGGCGTTCCCAGAACGCTCAGCGGCTGTTGTGACGAGCACAAGATGTGTTGTGTGTGCATGACCACAAAATGGTGCGGTCAGAAGTGCGCACATGATATGATCAAAAAAACCAATACAGAACCAAATATCAAACCCCCAAGTCATACGAGCCAAGACACACTCACCTGATTCTTCTTGTTAATCGCCGTACTCAACCCAAAATCCCCAATCCTCAAATCCCCACTCGTCCCATTAATAAATATATTATCACACTTCAAATCACGATGTATAATCGGCGGATCCTGCGAGTGCAAATACTCCAACCCTTTCAATATCTGTATCGCCCACCTCTTGAATATCTTCCATCGAATCAACTGCACCTTTTGCACGAAACTCTTGAGCGTCCCGCTCGATAAAATTTCCGTGACGAAAATGACTCGTTCGGTCTCGCGATTGACCCACGATCCGTGGAAGGATATAATGTTGGGATGGTGCAGCCGTTCCAATAAGCGGACCTCGTTGACGATGCGGACGCGTTCGGCCTTTGGGACGCCGGATAGTTTGACGACGTTCCATGCTACCTCGATGCCTTCGATGGTGTCGTAGGCGCGGTATACGTCCTTGTAGGCGCCCGAACCCAATTTTTCCTTGAAACGAATGTATCGTTCTGCAGGGGACTTTTCGACTATTTTGGATTGAATGTGGGGGGGGATATCGTTTTCGTCGTCGTCGTCATCGTCGTCGTCGTACTCTTCGTCGTTATCATTTTTGGCTAAATCTGCTGTATTGTCCTGAGAGGAATTAGCGCGTTCCCGATTACTCGCGACTGGCCGTTGAGGACTGCGTGGCCTCCCCGAGGCTGCATTGTCCGGGGGGGAGGATGCCGTATATTTCAACGGAGGTTTCTCCCCAGCTGTCGTAGTTGCTGCAGCAGCAGGAGCTTCCATGTCAGATGTGGATTTGCTAGACACGTGATGGGCAATATTCGGTTTTTCCGTCGAAACAAGATCCATCACACTTCCCGATGGGCTGTGGATGTGTTCGGATTGCTCCATGGTTCCATTTTCCAATCCATGTTCCATTAAGGCGGCCGATTCCCCCAATAATTCTCCTAAAGACGAGCCCATGGAGCTATTGGGAGTGTGACTGGGCGTGTGCTGCGACGATGCCGCCGTGCCCTCCCCGCCGATACTGCCGCCGTCTTCGGGCTTCCCCATGTCGGCTAATGGACCGTCTATGACCGTCAACTGTCCGATACTCCCCTCGGACGTCCGCTCTGGATTCGTTGGGGATTTCTCCAATATTATGTGTTCCGACGACGCGCCCTCCCCCTCCTCTGGCTGAAAATTGTCGCTTGTTGGTCGGCTACCGTCGTCGTCATCACTGGATTTATCCTCCGTCAAATTATTACTCCCCCCGCCTTCTTCTGAATCCCCCCCTAGAGTTGGATCACTCGTTTCGTTGTTCCCGTCTTGTAATTTTGAATGACTCGTCTGCTTGGTGCCATTCATCATGGGCGCAACGCTCGCTACAACTGTCGCTGCGTCGCCGCTCCCCCCATCGTCGCTGCTCGGCGTCATTGATCCTTTTTGTTTCTCCGGAGATGCCATGTGATGCCCCCCACCAAAAATCAAGCTTGCCACGCAACTTTCGCAACAACAACAAACGCAATAATGGCAACGAAGCACCAAAGACAGGAGCGCAAAAATTAACGGCCCTCAAAAGAGACGAGAGAACACCCCAGGACTCTGACTAACGGCACATGGAACAACGGGAGTAACTCTCCAAATAATATTCTCATACACTGCGAATTAGACTTCAACAATTTATGGCGAGGTCGTCGTTAGGAGGCTTGGTTTGGTTTTGGTGATGATAAAACAATTCCGTCGGATGCCAGGACGACTGGACACCGCCGCGCCATTGCCATACATTTAGAAGAGGTATCCTGAGAAGTATCAATTCCCACAAGTATTGTACGTAAAAAAGAAAGAGCTCGCTTGGAGAAAAGGTTTATAGTAAAATTAATCCTCTTTCGTAGCTTGCAATGTAAATCATTGTGTATCGGACACGAGGAAGGTAATCTCTGCGAGGTCTGTATTGGGTTATTTGTGTACTGTCTCCCTGTCGCGAGAAAGAAAAAAACTACTCTGAGGTTAACCCTAAGGGGGCAGTGCGGGGCAGAAAGGGCCCTTCCTTGGGGTCCCGTATCGTACCACATACGACTAGCCCGTCTGAAGAATATTGTCATAACGACTAGGGGCTGCGGGAAATGTTGGTCAGAAACCATTATGCCCCCCAAATGCCCCCC
>JALLAU010000734.1:0-12915 GCA_036939495.1 Thalassiosira hispida
CTGGCGTCTGAACCATGCTTGTTTGAAGGGGCGGCATTGACGAGCTCAACACTATATTTGTAAAATGATTCATCGCCAAAAGTGGAGTAAAATTGTAGATGAACTGAGGAAAAGAATTGAGGGAGTCAAGTGTGCAATTGCCATGGAGGAGATTGACACAAGTCGAAAGAATAGCAGTAGGTATTTGGTATAATAGAAGCAGAGTAGGAATGGTCATAAAAGTCTTATCTACGCAGCGAGCTCCAGCAAGACAATTGCGGCGGAACTTGGGTGGGAGATTTAAGAAAGCTGTAAATGGACAAATCGACACGATAGGCAATACCAAACGAGCTCAGGAAGAGAAGAAGCAAGATTCAAGACACGTTCTGTCGTCCTACTAAATATGTAATATGATGCTGCTAAAAGTATCAAGTATCACATGAATGAGAATCTCAAGGATCATGAGCCCCTGAGCATCGCCTCTCACAACTCTTCTCCGGTGGTGACTTCCTCTTCCATGATATTTTCGCTAGCTTCACCAATCTTGCACATGTTACGTCTCAACAATGCCGGCAGTTCGGCAGCCAACAAGAAGACTACGAGGAGCGAAACAAATAGTTTCATAGCGATCCTCCTCGACAACATCATTGACTTCCAAGTCTGCTCGCTGGACACTTCCACTTGGTTGTTATCAATCACAAGCTTACGGCGTCTGCTCATGCACATCATCGGGCACGAGTTCAAGACCGGATTAGCAAGGAGCAAACGCCAGATCGTTCCCACGTAGTACGGACTTTCGTTGTCCGCATTGACCACCCCATTCTCACACAAGAATTTCACAATCACAACTATGCTGATGATTGGACATGCGATGATGAAATGTTATTTGACATGAGGATCAGTTGGAGCATCGTATTAGATTTACGCCAATAAGGTGGGCACGTCATTCTTGCTAAGGTAAAACTCAATAATCAATTAATAATTAACATAGAGGAAATACCTCACAACTGTCAAGGTGGGTACGTTATCCTCTCGAGGGAATACCACATGCATTTTGACAGATCGGTAGCAATGTAGTACCTTTGCGAGGACTGCCGCGGGATGAGAGCAGAAACAATATTTAGAGGATATCATTGGGAAGGAACGAGCAGAGTCTTCATGTGGGTCTACAATCACAAGGATACTGATGTACCAGGCGAAAGAGGTCACCTAGCAAGGAGACATATTTGGCAGACAAAGATGCTCACAACATAGAAACAATATTCTCTTCACAAGAGACATTCTTATCATTGTAGGAGATGGAAGCATATGATATTGTAAAGTGTAATTTACTCAGATCGTGGTAATCTAAACTCCACACACAACGACGAGGTCATGACCATCCAGCCCAAGACACACCTGATCAGGATCAGGAGCTGCTTATCAATGATTCCATCAACCGTTTTTTCGTAGAAGGGATCATTAATTCTTGCCAAGGTGTAACTCGACAATCAATTAATAATCGACATAGAAGAAATGCCTCTCAAATGTTCGTATCATACACTAATTATTCTAACTTAATCTTCGCGTTGGGGTGGGGCAGGGTGGCACCCAAATACTTGTACTATTCAAATCCCGCATCGACCATTTCTAGCTCAAGGCGTACCAAAGTTGCCATAGGGTCCAAACATCTTTTTAAACGAAAAGAGAAGACATTGATAAAGACATGCACATTCCCCTGAATGCCTCAGTCTGCACTGCATGTACTGCATGGGTCTTGCCTGCTTTACTCTTCGCTGTCTTACTGGTCCCTTTTTTCGATGACTTGGAACTGTTACCACCCGAAGACTGAATTTTATTTCAAGTGGTAAAAGAAAAGCCCTTTTTAGCAAAGTGCCATAATAATTGAGTGTTTGCATAAGACACATTTTGTACTTACTGTGGGTGACATAGTGGGCGTAGGGGCAATGGGTGGGGCTGTTGGCTGTTTACTGGGAGACTTCGATGGCGACTTTGTTGGAGGTTCGATACCATCGCAAAGATCATCCTCCCAATTTGTTTGCTCACAGATAGTGATTATCAGCCAAGCGTAGCCAGCAGATACACGGGCGTATACAGTGGGTGCACCCTCAACAGCACAGCCTTGGTTGAAGCGGGCAAAAACACAAATAAGATGAAACATTCAATCAGGTACAAAATTAGAGGTGATTGGGCTAAAAACTCACCTACAGGCCCAAAACTCGCAATACCTACTTGCGCTGCGCCCTCTGAGGAATAATGAAGGAGCGGGCCACCTGGTTTATGTCATTTGTGAGTGGCAAGAAGCAAGCAACAACAGAATGTTTTTAATTCATTTTTCTTGAGATACATTCAACTTTGTTTTTCATTTTCGATAGAGATACTCAATATTTATGACAGTAACATACCTGAATCGCCTTGACATGTCGCCTTGCCATCATCGTAGCCGCAAATCGTATTTGGTGTGATGTCGTCTCCGTAGACAGTTGCGCACTGGTCATTCGAAAGATATTGAAGGATTACAGTCTGTGGGATATCAGGCAAGTCCACTACATCTGGATCTGGGTTAGTGTCCCCCCAACCGATTGCTTCCATATCCTCCCCAGGGTTGGCAGGAATGTCTTCTTCCTTATTCATTGTCACAGGTGCAATATCAGTGATTGGCTCGGGTAGAAATATCAAGGCAAAATCATAATCGAGAAAAGGACCCGGCATATTATTGCCATTAAAATCATAATCTGCCATGAAAAAGAGGAGTTATGGGATTAATGATGAAATGTGAGCGTGATGAGTGAAAAGAGAGGTATGTTTTGTTGTTTCTTCTTTTCTGCTGTGTGTGTTGTTAGGTGCTGTAATTACCTGGATGGGTCACCACATAAGCGAGATTATTAGCACAGCCAGATTCAGTCTGGCAAATATCCACGCGTACAACACCGGTGTCATTTGCCATGTTGTATCTATTAAAATCAAGATAATCCGGGGGGTTGAAGCTCCCATCATTGGTGAGGAAGCAATCTATTTGATTTGCATGGTCAGAACAAAAGCGAAAGGAGTGTAACATATCAGCGCTGCAGAGATAGAGTAGAGGCATACTAGTAAACATTCAACAAAAGCTTACGGCCAGCGGAGAGCACAACTCTGGATGATATTAGCGATGCACCACAAACATGTCCAAAACCGTTAACCCCAACCGAAACGAGGAAGGGATGGATGCCTGGTGGGAGTGGTTCGCCGCCAATTATACCATCTGGAGTTCCAAATGCAAATGGAATGTCCGACTCATGCTTGCGGTTGCGGTTAGGTAGTGGTGAATCCCAGATATGATCACCAGCCTCCAATTTCTGTATCCAGTGAGTATTGCATTCAGGTGAAGTAGAGAGGAAGAGAGCGAACATGAGAAGCTGATAATTTTGGCACATAACATTAGAAGCTGATTATGTGATGGGGTAAATTGATCATCATGACTCACCGACGATTCCGGATCGCTGCTCGCTTTCTTCGACCGAACGCCCCCTTCAACACACGCCGCAGACAAAACAAGAAAAGCTGCTGCCGCCGCAGCTTTAGAGCAAAAAATGTTAATCGCCTTCTTCATGGGTAATGTTGCGATATATGAACTTCCTGAGCGTCCCAGACAAGCTTCTTGATTATTAACCAGCAGTTGATTTGAGAAGATGGCACCTGACTTTATGCCAGAGTTGCGATAAGTTCAGATAGGTTGCGGCGGTAATATTGTATGGTCAGATAAACTCAAATACAAATAGGGGGCTTTTGTGAAAGAATAATCCTAAAAGCGCCCCAAGTCTTCTAGAATTCTAATTCCTACGTAGGATACATCACAAAAGCGCCAAATTTCTGCTTCATTCATCTGTACGTGTATGGTATCTGTTTGTGTGATGTGTGGGTCTTCTCGACAAAAATGCCTCGCCGATTTTAATCACAATCCTATGGTATCTCTAGATATTCAACCCAATGTTCACACTTCGCACTGTGATGTGAAGTGAGCCTTACGAGCTGGGAGGGGGCTATTGTATGAGATTGCCTTTCTTTACAAATCGTGTTCTCATTCTAATCGAAACCCAAGCAAGTGAAGGTACATATGGTAGTGGCTCGTCTCGTGTTGCGTTGGAACCATAGTTTCTTTGGGATGGTGGTGCAATAGCCTGGATTATTCACTGAACTGCCTAAAAATGCTGACAGGTACGAGAGAAAGAGGAAGATGATGATCATCAGCAAGGTTACCATGGAGTACGTGGGCCCTAACTAACTGATGAGTCGCAAACAAAAGTTGCGGCGGCACAAAGCGAGACGTGACAGGGGAGGCAATTCGCCCAAAAGGTCTGGAAGGAAATGGCGAGTGGAGTCTTTTCGAATGTCTTTTGGATGAGCGAAGAGGGTGAGATTTGCATTCGTGCGTACGATGGAGTCGCCAAAGCATTCGACTTCAAAACTACAGCGACGAAGGCCTACTCAAGAATGACGGAGTGTTTCATTAATTGCGGGTTCAAGGTAGCCGATGACTCTGCCAAACCAGGGCCACGCTCGGCGAACCCATACCGTGATGATATGGTGTTCAAGTTCTACAACAAGAACTTTTTCCTAGGCGAGGGTGGCTACGAAGCTGCAACGACAAGCTGTTAGAAAGAAACCCAGCGCGCGAAAAGAAGCGTGCTGCCAGGTATGGATTACTCATTGTTGACGCCACGGCGTGAACGTTGGTAAACGAATAGACATTCATTATTTACATAATATTAATAATATGGAGGTTGTTCTCATCAACTGCATGGCCTTCATCTTCCTAACTCGCTTACTACGCTACTTCTTACTATTTCAATTCTAGTCGTCATTGCATCACTAATCACACAAGACCACCATTGGTGAACATCTGATGTGCGACGTCACCGGCGTATCCATCTCGAATGGCCCACCATATCTCTTGGCTGGTGAAGGGTACCACTCCTCCAGCATTGGCATCCATGGTGGCTGGCTGCAATGAAAATAAATGACGGGAAGGCACAAAATGTCGCAGGAGCAGTAGGGGGCTCCCCGTGGAATAGACATGAGGAGGCTGTATGTGCAGCACAGTCTTCTGTCATAAATGCCATTTCAGCCAACAGAGCCCAAAACAATGAAACAGTGACGGGCTGATAGGTGCCATTTTCCGTGACAATCTGTTTGATTCAGAAAAGCTGATAGAGCACATAGGTATCAGCACGAGTTTCTAAACAGTTAACTACTCCATGTTTTCGCCCCCCTTATCACCCCCCCCCCCCCAAAAAAATGTATCAAAATACTGCGATGGAAAAAGCTCTCCCTCTTCTACTTATACATTTCAACTGTTCACCAACTTCTTGACACAAGTATCACCATTTTTTATTATGATCGGTGGGCTGGACCCTCTGATACCCACCCCGATTAGTACAATCCCTCGTACTGGGACTCTGTTCCGTACTCCGACTCTTGCGATACACAAAAAAGATGAATATCGCCAGCAGCGCAATGACGAGTCCCGTGGGGAAGCCGTCGTCATCATCGTCGTAATCCCATCCGTAGCCAGATGATGAGGAGGGTGTGGTTTCGGACGATGGCACGCCAACGTTGTTGTTGTTGGAGGGGGCTGAGGCGACGTTGTTGTCCCATTCATTACCACTGGCCGGAGATGATCCGCCGAGGTTGTTGGACGTATCCCATGCGGCCTACAAAAAAGAGTGAGAGAATATTGTAAGCAAAAGGAAAGGTATCAGTCAATGGCCCGAAAAAAGAGAAAGACAAGGTCGTCTCCTCCGATAACATGGATGAAAAACTTACATTGTTATCCACGCCGCCACCGTTGCCCCAATCCTCCTCCAAGTTATCGCTGCCGCCGCCGTTGCTGCCCAAACCATTCTCAGCTTTCCAAGTCTCCATCTCATCTTCATCGTTGCCAACACCTCCCTCCTGGGCATTGTCCCAGCTATTGGCTAGTTTGTTCTCACCTCCGTCCACATCGTTGCCCTCGGTTGTATCCCACATACTATTGATCTTGCTCGAAGAGTCATCAGGCACTCCCACAGAATTTTCATCATTATCGTCATCCTTGGTTGTTTGGGCTCCGTCATCGTCAGCAGTATCCTCATTCTCATAAGAATTGTCAACGTTATCAATATTTCCAAAAGGACTTTCGAACGAAGGAGAGGCGGCAGGAGTATCGTTGTCTTCTGAATTTCCAAATCCACCAATTTCATCCGCCATCGACTTAGTTCCGGTAGTCACCATTGTATAATCCGCACCCTCCTCCTTGGTCGCATCTTCATTGTCATACAGTGAGCCAAACGGTGCAGTACTGCTCTTGTCGCCATCTGCACTATTGGCACTGCCGTCCTGATCCACGCTATCAACATAACCTGCTCGTGTATCTGGCAACAACAATCCATCATCAGACTTGTTGTTGTACGCTCCTCCTGATGTTCCTCCCGTGGTCAAAGGTCCATCGTCTGACTTATTGTTGTACGACGACCCTCCTCCAGTTGACACTGGAGATGCAGCCGGGGAAGACGCATCCTCGTCTGACATGTTGTTGTACTTGTTGGACTCTACAGCTCCATCATCTACTCCTTCTGTACTCGTCACTCCTGATTTGGTCACGCCAGCAGATTCCAAGCACTTGTCAACCATGGCACAACTCTCGGGACACGAACTCACACCAATTTCAATATCGTTGTGAAGCTTGAAACACTTTTCGGGCTTGTTTTCGGCAATGTACGCACAGGAAAAGTCTGGCTTTTCCTTGTATAGGAAGGTAGGATCATCCTTGCACAACTTTGACGTGTCAATAGCAGTGGAAGAAGTGGCTGGGGCAGAGTCTTCGCTGTCGGCACTCCATCCATTGTTGGCTGCGTTTAGATTACCCCCGGGCGAATAGGCGCTTTCGGACGTTGCAGTGGCGTTTTTGCTGCCAGTAGTACTGCCACTAACACCATCTTCCGATGTTACTCCAATCACCTCAACATTCATATCCTTATTCTCGGCATCATAATCGTCGCTATCCACGGCTTTCACATCACTATCTTCTTCATCTTCATCTTCATCCACGCCCTTCTTCCTATCATCGCTATACACGATCTTTGTGTCATCGCCACTATTATCCACCTCGACAACACTGCTGCTCACTTTGTACATGTCCCTGCATTCATCCACCATGTTACAACTCACAGGACACGATACGACTCCCACCTTTTCGCCATCGTGCAACTTGTGACATTTTTCAGGCTTCATTTCCCCAATAAACGCACAGGAAAAGTCGGGCTTGTCCTTGAACAAGAAGCCGGGATCATCTTCGCATGTGACCACGGCCTCGTCGGCTAGTAAACTGGTGGTATTGCCTACCGTTTTGACAACATCCTTGGAGTCGGCATTCTCAACGCCTTCAGTGGTGGCAACATCATCTCCGTCAGCTTCCTCAACGTCACCTTCATCGCCAATGCCAAAGCCACCAAGATCAGCACCACCACCAGCAGCACTTACGGCTACAGCACTGGCCTTGACCTCCTCGCATTCGTCTTGCATGTTACAGCTCTTGGGACAGGATACCACGCCAACCTATGATATATGACAGTATGGTAACAAAAGTTAAAGGTAAATGAGAGAGTTAGATGGGTGAATGGGGCACAAGAATTCTCATTTTGCAAACCAACAAGCAAAAATGTGACTAGAGTTGGTTGTGTTGTGGATCGTATCTCGTACCTTTTGACCATCATGCAACTTGAAACACTTGTCAGGCTTATTCTCCGCAATATAGTCACACGTGAACCCTTCCTTGTCCTTGTACAAAAAGGTAGCATCATCTTTGGTGCAGGATAGATGGGATAGGATGGATTGCTCCGACTCCACAACTAGTCCTTCGGAGACGGCATCAGATCCTCCCTCTTCACCTTCTTCAGTAGCTTCGTAGGTACCCGTTGATGGTAGGTCCTCTCCGTCGTCACCACCTGTTGATGCGTACTTGGAAGTAGTGGTCTCGGTGGCATCCACCGTTCCTTCGACGCTGTCATCGGTACTTGCAATTACCGTCTTGTCCTCCTTCACTACAGCGCTGCCATCACTGTCCACAGGAGAAGCAATAGTGCCATCAGCACTTGCATCACTTTCAGTTCCAGTAGCTGTTTCCGCAGTCTTGACCTCGTCCTCGGATTTATCCTTGGAGTCATCATCCTCCTCCTCCTTCTCGCCAGCCTGAATAGCCGCTATCGTCTTGGCAACCTCATCAATCCTACTCTTGAGATAATCAAAATGATCACGTGCCCTCTCGCACTGGGGTACGACCTTGCAAGTTACGGGACAGAATCTTGATCCGATGGTCACTACAATCTTATCAGCGTCGGCATCATCATTAGAGGCTGATGCGTTGGCATTGGATTTGGTAGCAACTTCGACATTGGTCTTGACCTCGGCATCATCGTCGCTGGCGGCGCTCCAGCCTTTTGACTTGCCCCCATCTACTTCTTTGGCCTCGCTGGCTGCCTCGGCATTGTCCTCGCTGTCCGCACTCCAACCTGCCAAACGACGCTGGACATTATCATCGTCTTCATCGCCCCATTCCTTGGTTGCGGCTGTATCAATTTCCTCTTCGACACGTAAGGTCTCACCCACTCCACCAGATCCTGCAGCAACCTCAGATGCAACCTCGACACTGCCAACAACATTATCGCTCTTGCCAGTAACGGAATCATCGCTCTCAATCCCAAAATCTTCCATTGCCGCAGAAGAGGACGACTTGGCGTTATTATACCCACTGCCTCCAACACTCGCCGTAGAATCCTCCTTGGCAACATTCTCCGTGTCAGAAGTCGCCACGTCCAGAGTGAACAATAAATCATCACAACCTCCCCTATCAACTAAACTCTCACAAACATTCTTTCCTTTTACAGAGTAAGAACCAGTGGTATAATGTTCGGGGTGATCTTCACAGTCGAAATTGTCAAATGTATTACCCTTGTCATCGGTAATGGCGGAAGAATCCTTGGTGGCATTGGTGGTTCCCGAGTGGGTGGATCCTTCGTTGACGGGGGGGTTGGCCTTGATGTAAGCGGCATACTTTTTGTCGGAGAGAGCTGATGCCACATCCCCGCTAGCGCTGCCGGCGGGCGGTAAGGAATCTTCGCCGCCTACGGAAATTCCGGCGGAGGAAGTTCCCTTGTTGTAAGAGGGCACCTCGCCAACTACCGGGGGATCGTCCACCTTGATATTGGAAGCATACTTGTCATGGGATAGAGAAATGGTTGCCACGTCACCACCATCGCTGCCTTTTACACCCTTCTCTGCCGCAGTGTCAACAGAATCGTCAGCTGAACCATTGTCGCCACTCTCACCCTCGGACACACCCCCCTCGGCCATATCAGAAGAAGTCTGAATCTCCTCCTCCAACTCCTTCTCAATCACATCCCCCGCCCCCTCCGTCAGCACACCCTCCTCAATCGCCTCTTCCATCTCCTCCGTGAGCTCTTGGGCCTGCTCCTCGTCCAATTCACCCTTTTCGAGGGCGGAAGTTAGCTTTGATTCGATTTCATTTTCAATTTGTGCTTCCGTCTTGGTACCCGATTTGCTCTTGGTGGTTCCCTTGGCGGCAACAACATCGTCTTCGTCATTGTTTTTGACGGGTGTAGAGTCGGAGCCATCTCCGGAGGCGACTGTATCCCCCGTCTTTGCCGGCTCCACATCCTTTGCGGCGGAGTCGTCAAAGACTGAGCTCTTTTTCACTTCCACGTCGGAAACTTGGTCGTCGTCGTCGTCGTCGTCATCGCCCCATTCGCTCTTCTTGGCACTGCCCTCGGACTCGGCATCACCGGATCCATCCTTGGCGGACTTGGCACCCCCCGATTCGCCGGCAGACTCGTCGTCGTCGTCGGCGGATCCATCCTTGGCGGACTTGGCATCGGCGGATCCAACAGAAGCGGCGGCGGACTTCTTCTCATTGACAGACTTGTCATCGCCAGACTTGGCATCCTCCCCCGATGCAGCGGATCCGTCATTGGCCAAATACTCGTGTCCATCGCTCGACTTCGTTCCATCCCCCGATACAACAACAACATCACCAGACTTGGCAGATCCATCAACATGGGCAGACTTGTCCGACTCTCCCTCGAGCTCCAATTCCTTGGATTCCTTCTTCTTGGCTTCCAACTCTTCGTCATCATTGGATTTGGACGCCTTGTCGGCGGCAGAGTCGTCATCGCTCCCGCCATTTCCTCCCTTCTCCCCCGACGTGGCATCTTCGCCGTTGCCGCCCGCTTCGTCATCGTTGCCTGCGGCGGCATCGCTCGAGGCCGCCTTCTCCCCCAACGATCCCTCTTCGCCGTCAGATCCATTATGTTCCCCCGTGGAATCATCCTCCTCCGTACCCTCCTCCTTCTTCGCACCTCCCGACGCGTCTGCAGAGTCCATCTCCTTGGTCCCCCCATCACCACTGTTGGCTCCTTTTTTGGTGTCCGCATCCTTCTCGTCGCCGCTTGCGGATGCATCCTCGCCCTTCTCGGCATCTGCATCATCGTCGTCACTCGCTGCATCCCCGCTTGCCTTGACGGTTGCATCGTCGGCGCCACCATCCGCCGCCCCGATAGATGGGTCGTCTCCCCCCGCTACATTCTCGCCGTCGTCGCCCGATCCTCCATCCTCAACGTTGGCGTCCTCGTTCGATTCCCCCTCGTTCATCTTCTTGTCCTTGTTGCCATTGCTCCCCTTCTTGGCCTCTTTTACGGTGGCGACGACTTCCTCTTCCTCCCTCTCCACCGTGGTGGCAAGGTTGCCATCTGCGAGCAGTTTGTCGCTGCTGTAATCCCCTTCCCCCTCATTGTTGGTATTGGGCTGGGTATTTTGCGGGAGGAAGGCGTCGTCCTCGTCCCTCCCTCCCTCCTCATCCTCCTCGTCGTTTGAGCCCTCATTGGCCAATGTATTCACTTTATGATCATCATTGCTCTTCTCGTCCGCTGACTTCTCGTCACCCTCGATTGCTCCTTCCGCGGCAGATTTCTTCTTCTTCTTCTTCTTCATGGCTTGCTTGAGTAAATCTCCTACACTCTTCTTCTTCTTCTCCTCTTGGTCCTCGCTGTTGTCAAACTTGTTCTTCTTTTCCTCCTTCTCGCTGTTGGCAAACTTGTTTTTGGTGTTCTCGTCGTCCTCCTTATTGGTGCTCGTGTTCTTGTCGTCGTCCTTGGACGCTGCATCCTTCGAGTGGACAGATGTATCATCGTCGTTCTCGGAGTCTCCATCGCTACCCTTTGCGGATGGCTCCTCCGCATCTTGCTCCTCTTCCCGTGTCTCTACCGCGAGCTGCTGCTGCTGCTGTTGCTGTCCGTCGCTACCCTTCTTCTTCTTATTATTCTCATCCTTATTGGTATTGCCCTGGGAGGAGTCTTCCTCGGACTTGTCGGAATCATCCTTGGACGCTACACTTTCACCCCCTGCGCCCTCCTTCTCGTCATCCTCCTTCTCATCCCCATTATCTTCCTCATCCTCATCCACCTTGTCCTTATCAGCAGCAGCATCAGGAGCAGTCAGAATAATAACGTCCCCATTCGTCACGTCCTTCCCATCATGTGTTACGGGCTTGGTGAGAACATATCCCTCTGGTGTTTCAATGATGGTATTGTCTTGAAGGTTGCTGTTGTCGTTGTTGTTGTTATCGTTGTTGTCGTTATCGTTGCTGTCGTTGTCGTTATCGTTGTTGTCACTATCATTGATGTTGTTATCATTGTTATCGTCGGTGTTGGCGTTCGTCGTGTCCTTCAGGCCACGAACACTTTCATTATCCTCTTGGGGAGCAAATAATGTACTACGGCTTAACCTACTACGCAGCAATCCGGAAGCAGTCTTCGTGGGCATACTATCATTATCATTCTCATTCTTCTTGGGTGGTGCACCGGCATTGATGGCAGCAGCGGGGAGTATGGACTCTGGTGACGTTTGTCGTCGTTGTTGTTGTCCACGTAGTAGACCCATTCTTCCTCTTCTCTTCGTTTCTCTCTATTGTAGAAATTAAAAAGTGTATCGATGGAGCGTTCGTTAATGGGAGAGGGGGGGGGGTATTGCTATTCGTTTAAATGGTAGTATTGCATTCTCTCTTGAGTTGATCCTCTTTCTGGGTGTTGGTTGTTGTTGTGGGTTGTTGTTGGTTATGAGTTGTTCTGTTGGTTGTTGGTGTTTGGTGGTGGAACAGGGAAAAGATCCACGGAGAAAAATGACCTCGCCTCGCCCGGCGAAGGATTCAAATCAGCCCAACGTGGGAATAGTACATTGCTACCTAAAATGTATCCAGATCCCAGACAACACAAAATGAGACGGAATATCTATTTCGGAAATAATGGGTTCCTACGAACTCTTTCTTGTTTCGCAAGCTAGGTAGATTTTGGGGGCAAGAAGAGAGAGTAGAGAGCGTCTAGTAGGTGTATCGTACATAATGGAGTAGTACATCAATCTTGCAAAATGGCGCAAATGGCCAATATGGAGGTCATGTAGGTAGGTAGGGGCAATGATTGTAGTTGTGATTTTAGAGAAAAAAAAAAGTGTCTGAAGTGCCTTTTACAAGTAAGACACTATGTTGACCAAAAAATGCCAGTACTTGAGAGGTTTTTAATTTGTATATATCTACATTTTAGTTGGTTTGTGTACTCCTATACCTGTTTCCAACGCGAGCTGACCAATTATGACCAACGTAACGGCCAGTCTCGTTGAATCAGACAACATGAACGCATGATGGATAAATAATAGACGTATTCGCTCTACAGCAAATAAAATTCTAGAGTATCACTTGTTTGTCAACTATCGATGATATGAGTATACTATCTCTTGTGGCATTCTCTTTTGACTGAATGGTAACATACTACTTATATATATAAATATATATATATATATATATATATATATATATCTTGCTGTATTCTTCTCTCGGAACTGTACACCTTTTGC
>JALLAU010000735.1:0-12917 GCA_036939495.1 Thalassiosira hispida
ATGTTTCTACCCAGCTTTGCTCGTGTGGCTCGATCATCGGCTGGTGTCAATGCCAATGCTTCTCTATATTTGTCCAAAGAATATTCAAATTCTCCCTTGTCGAAGAAAGACTTGGCTACTCTACAAATTGCCGTGACGGCGTGGTCTACATTGTCATCCTGAGAGATCATTTCCAACACTACGCTTCACTTGAAGGAGCTTGGTTTGCTCGGAAATCGCAAAAGAGCTGAGATATGTGAAAGTAAGAAACCTTGAACGGCGAAGACGAGTCGTTGATTCTTGCACCAGGCGTCGCCGAAGAGGGAAGAGACTGAGCTTGAACGGTAGCAGCATCAAAAGTGTTGAAAGTAGTGTAACGACGGCTTTCGAAGTAGACCTGAATCTGTTCGAGCTTCCGCCGTTGATGCACTGGCAGTTGAAGTAGACGCATTGTGATTTTTTGCAGATGCCGGGCGCTTCCCTCCGCCACCCTCCCTCCTTCCTTTCCTCTTAACCTTGGGCAAGACTGTTGTGGACGGTCGTCGAGGCATTGTGGACGGTCGAGGCTATCTCGAGCGTGGTGTTGTGGACGGCGGTCAAGGCATCGAGAGGAACGAGTTTACGATTTCCAAATTTCATACGAGACCAACTCCAACTCTCACCAACTCGAATCAACAAACTCCAACTCTCACCAACCCGAACAGAGAAGGACACTTCACTTTCAAAGCTCTTTGTTGTTTCTTCTTTCTCAGTGTCGTCGAATGATGCGTCGTCGTCAAATGCCTCGTGAAATTTGAAGCGAAAATCGAAATTGAAATCCTACGCAAATCGAGAAATGTTATTGTTTTCAATACAATATAATTAGTAATTGGTAATGCTTCCTCTAGTCATATCTACCAAACACATAAAATCCCCATGTCCAAAGCAAATTAGCACTTAAAGCTCGGGCTTGCTCTCTTCCCCTTCCTTCTTTCCAGCTAGAGCATGCTTTTCAACGTGAAAAGAATCTTCTAATCCCCAAGACTCTGTTGCGGTATCTCAAGCCCAGGCGTTCTTTGGTTCATCGCAAATCTTGCATTTCATTTCGGTGGCGGGATTGTCACAAGTGCATTTTGTGCATGTCCAAATGCGATTCTCACCAGTAGCGTCTGCCTTTGCTGCTGCATTGGTCTCTGGAGCTTGTGCTCCCTGAACATCCTGAACCCGCGCTGTATGTTGTAATGCCTCTGTTTGCGTTTGATTTTGCGCTGGTGCTGCGTGATCCGGTACATACGGTGGTGGTTGGGCGGCACCAGGTCCAGTAGTTATCAGCATTGGATAAGGCATCTGAATCGGTGGCGGGTGGGTTTTCATCGCCTGATCTTGGGTTCGAAGTTGATTTTGTTGTTGATAAACGTTTGGCACAGTTGCACTACGCTGTGCCCTCGCACTTTTCTTCATGTCAGGTCGCTGCCCACCGCGCCAACGCTGTAGATACGTACCCCATAAATAATTTAAGATACGACGCAGAGTAGTATTTCTTTCATTCTGAGTTGTCTGAAACAAAGAAATCATCATTTTCTGTGTATCATTATAACCGATACTCACCTGACACCCCCCGCATCGTACTTTGGTGGCCTTGTTCGGTTTTTGGCATCTATCACAGATCCAATTTTCATCCAATGCTTGATCCTCCAATCTTCGTAAGAATCCTATGCCATGTTAATTTTGTGAGTGAATGTGTCGCAATATCAAGTGTTAGTATTGCCAATTGGACCATCAAACATCTACAACAATACCACTTACGCCATCCCTGACAGGCAGTACACCGCACTCTACTCCCATCATTTTGCTTCTTGCAACTATTGCAAACCCAGGGCTGAGGTACAAGTTTACCCTTACCCAGATTGTGTCTAACACCCCCCTTCCAACATTTACAGCTGGAGCATCTATTCTTGGTACCAGGCACGTGTGCCTTACACCCGTGGCACTTCCAGTATTGAGACCAAAGTGCACCATCGGCTGCCGCGAGTACCTGCTGCTGACGTGCTTTCTCCATCACGGCTATTGATGGAGCCTCGGCTCCAGACTCGGCCCGTTGGCTGAGCTGCTTTTTCCCATTCTTCCAAGATTGACACGTTTCACACCGTAGTTTTCTGAAACCATTGTCGTGTCCACAACCTGCACATTTCCATGGCGTGTTCGGCTGGTTTGGCATCACCATTGCCGCAGGAGGAGGCATGCCCGTGATGGTAGTGCTATTCGTATCAATGGTAGTCGTCCCCACCCGTTTGGCAGGCGACTTTCGTGGCAAATTTCCTCTCACCCCGCCTTTGGAGGGATTTATGCAAAAAATGTGAAACGTCAAACAGATATGATATGAACAAGTCCATCTGGAAGAATCAACGAACTACTAACCTTTCCACTTTTGGCAACTAGTGCACCTAGTCTTTGATGGCAAATTGGCTTGTCCACAGGCACACACCCAATTATGCTGCCGGTCGAGTGGGTCCAGTGGAGCAAGCGCAGCAATAGGAGGACCTTGTCCATCCTTTGGATAGAGCTCGGTTACATGTCGTCCAAGGTCGGTTGCGGCAACATCCGAGGGGAGTATCATGTATGCTTGACTGACCGCGTGAGTGTTGTTAATGGGGGGAGGACGCGCTCTGTTTTTCTTCTGAGAAATATAATTATTGGCAGAGACAAGAGAACGTAGTTTGTTTTTGAGGTCAACTTTATCAAACATACTATAGACAAAATATATGGTAGGTCTCTCACCTGCATATTTTCTCTTTTTCCATATTTCCAGCGCTGCAAAGGTGTGTATGATAGTAGAATTCAATTGCAAAAATAAGTTACAGTGTGTGCCAAAATCTTCATCTCGCGCTCCCCCCACAATCACAATACAAGGCCAAAGATACATGATTATTCTCAAGATATCTCACCTGACAAGATCCACATCGTTGTTTCTTCGAAGTATTCAAATGATTACACCCCACGCAGAACCAACTCCCCACATCCATCGTTTTCAAGTGTTCCGCCGTGATAGTATGATTACCTACCGCAGCGGCAACAGCCGCAGCCGTTGGTGGCGGCGACGGATGATGCATCATTTGCATCGTATTCGGAATACTAGTTGTATACGACGACTTTTTGCTACTATTGAACTTGAGACGCTTCCCATTCTTCCATCGTGGACAATTTCCACATCGTACCTTGGTTGGTTCGTTGGTATTGCCGCACTTGTCGCAATCCCATGGTTCCTGTGGCGTATTATTGTGTCCTGATTTGGCATCATGTTGCTGTTTTTGTTGTTGTTGTGCGTACCAATTTGCAATCATTGCATCTTTATTCATTCTCTTGCCATTCTTCCACTTTTGGCATTTTGAACATCGTACCTTATTGGGTTTGTTGATGCTACCGCAGGGACATGTCCATTGTTCCTGGGGTAGCATCATGAGTAATAATTCTGCATTTCGTTTTTTGAACCCTTCCCTCTTTCCACCTCTCCAGGCTGTAAAGAAGTTTGTAAATATAATGACAATTGAAATTATTGGGTGAGAAACGAAACAGTAATAGTGGTATTATTTGGTATTTGATGTTCACATCACAGACGATAAAAAGATCATTTACACATACATGATGTGCTATGCGCCAAAGAAAGTGAAAGTAGGGAAGAAACACAGTCTTACATTGACAACTTCCACATCGTGTTTTAGTAACGAGATTGTCACGTTTGCATTTATGACACTGCCAGACTTCCTCCTGAGCCTGAGCCTGAGCAGCAGCCTGCTGATTTATGGGGAGCGCCGGTGGTGGCATCACAATCATTCCCCCTGGCAAAGTGATACCACCCGTGGCGGCATACCGTAATTGTGGCGGAGCAGGTGGTGGAGGGGGGACGTTCACATCGGCAATTTTCACTGGTTCGATTGGAGGATCATTGTGTTTATTAAGATAACGTTGAACATGTGTATTGCTGTTGGCGGGGGGGGTTCTGGTTGCCATTGTTATTGTTCGTTGTTGAATCTGTTGCGTAGGTTCAGCCACTGGCACTGGCACTGCCGCTGGCTCTGGTTGGATATGGACGGTGGTCCCATCGACAATCGCCGCTGGAAGTTGTTGTGGTTGCCCAGGAACACTCATCTTTGGGTTCGCTCAATCTCTCTGCCCTGCGATGATAGAGAAGTATGGTAGTATTGATAAAACAATGTGAGAGACGTGGAGAGTGGAGGGAACTCTAGATATCTAGTAGGGAACACTGACTGACACTCTCTGCTCTCTGGGTTCTGGGTTGGCTTGGACCCAATAATTTTTCCGCATCAGCTAGGAGCAATTCGTGTTGCAAGATGTAACAATTCCTCTGCTACTGCGGCAACCATTTTCGATTTCGGTAGCACACAACTTACTTGCCTTCTTCAGAGGACGACCACCATGTATGTAACATGTTGTCCCGACTACGATATGCATTTGTGATTGTAAAATTGGTGTTTTTCTGTGATTTTCTTCTTGTTCTTCTGTTTGCTTGCTTTTAGTTTTAGAAGAGGGGGCCCGCAGCGGGCAGCGGGCGCTTTTCAGTATTTTAGAGGGCTCTCTTTTGTTGGCGTATACCGGGGAATAAGTACGATACACTTCATAACGGCGCTGCCGGCCCCGTCATTTTCCCTTTGCCCTTTTCCCCCCTCTCCAAGACAACAAGTCAACAACGAACAACAAGAACAAGCCAGCAACTTGCAACTGTGCTGTGTGTGATTCTTCGATTATTTTATGCGTTTATGCAACTTGCAACTTGCCCTGTTCTCAGTTCTCAGTTCTCAGTTCTCAATTGTTTGAAACGCGAATCTTCCTCAGTTTCAATACCTTTCAGTACATTCTGCCGAGGTGAGTGTAGTACCATAGACATAGAGGGTGAACGTGGGCTGTATTGTTTGTATGCGATGCTCCATTTTCGAGTTGTTTCAGTATCGCGCATATTGTAACAGCGTTGTTCTGTTGACCAATCATCGATCATGCGGGAAAGTGTGATCGATTTTGGATGACGAAGCTTTAGGTTTAGCTCATGCCCGTGTTATTTTCATTGTGACGTTGTTTATTTGAAATGTTCTCAGAAATCTCAATATTCATTTTTTATCATCACGTGTATGAATATGAATACCAAAGGTTCATAATATTCATAACATCATTGAAAGTAGTGTGCAACACAAACACAAACAAATTTATCAGAAGAATTCTTGACCCTGAGAACCCTGACCCTTTAAAGACAACATAATAATGAGCTCTACAACCTCGTATTTCTGCACCATGGGTGGCATGATGATGAGCCACAATAGTATGGACATGCATCAACGAAAATTAGAGGAGCATCATCATTATCATCATGGTTCAAACGACAACAATAATAATTGGGATACCATGCCAGTGATCTTGCCCGATGACAAAGCTAGTGGAGATGCACATAATCAACATGCACATCATGATAATATGCATGATATGAACAACGACAAGGATAATAATAATATGCACAACCATGATCACGACAACATGGACCATGAAATGAACAATAACAAAATGAACCATGACTCAAACATGTCAATGGGTACAATAATGTACATGGACGGATTTCGCTCGGCACTCTTCCCTCCATCTTCATCGCCCCCGCCACCGTGTCTCAATTTGTTCCATCCATCGTGGACATTACATACACCCACCAAATTTATATTTGCCATGATATTCATTACGTTAATTGGTATGTTAGTCGAGGCATGTGGTGTATGGAGGGTGAAGTGTTTACGCAAGGGGCGGAATTGTCGTAGGGAGGTGCGATTGAAACGATTGCGTGCGTGGGAAGAACAACAGCAACAAAGTCAACGTGATGACATGTCGGGACAACAGTTAGAATTTCGACCGCAGTCACAGCGGGGGATGCAGCATGGATCAGGGCATGGACTTAGTGATATTAGTGATGTGTCGTCGGAAGGTAGGCTGATATCGCCAACTCCTTCTGCAACAGTAGCCCCAAAGATTCCAATATGTCCAGCAATCATTCGTCGAATGTCAAGAAATTTTTTACCAGAATGCATTCGGAATATCTGTTCAAGAATATGGTGTTGCTGCTTCGCACAAAGAACAACTGCTGATGGCATGAAGGCTGCAAGACGATATGATCACGCTGCAGCAGCACTGCATGCCTCCAGAGCATGGTTGGGCTACCTACTTATGTTAGCGGTAATGACATATGCAATCGAATTCTTAATTTCAGCTGTATTGGGTATGGTATTGGGAAGGTACTGGTTTGTCGACATGGAATGTAGCAGTGATAATGCAGGCGGAGGAGGAGTCATGAACGGTGCCGTGGGCGTCGGGGGGGGCATCGGTGGGATGGGGTTGGGCGATGGCGGCAGGAACAATAGCGGTCCAGGTGTGGATATGACTATGACAGATTTGCGAGGGAATGACGGGACTTGGGGTGGAGGGGATCCGTGCTGTGGGATTGATGACGATGACGAAGATGGCGATAACCATCACAATGAAGTGGTTGGGAATAGTTTGAGGGGTGGATCTATGCCTGATGACATGAGAGAACCATTGCTTTCGTCGTTGGTGGGGAATAATAACGCTGGAGTCAGGAGTCGTGGTGGAGGAGGCGGCTTGCAAATAGAAGATAATCCATAGTTTTTGGAATAATAACGTTGGAGTTACTCGTCGTCGAGAAGGAGGTGGATTAGAAAATACAGAATCCATAAATTGTGAGAGGACCTTGTCACCTCGAGTAGCTTCAGTTGGACACACCCCTCTCTTGCTAAAATGTGATGCATGTTGGGTTTTATCATCTATCATCTACTATTACCATGGATTTCCGATTTTGCTAGTAACAGAATGAAAAATTGAAATCCTTGATGGCCGTCCATGTTGAACTGACAACTCAGCCACCAAAACCGGTTGGTGACTGAGTGGTAAGTCTGAGTGGTAAGTTCAACAATGAAAGGCCAGGAGATATGCTCTTTGCGAGTCTATCCAACCTCTGAACGTTCAGTTATTCATGCACAGACTCAGTTCGCCGCTCCCGTACATGGTAACGAGGAAGGCAGTATCGCCAAATCTCCCGAGATCAGTTAAATGTCTAACAAGATCGTCCACTCCATCTTTTGTTGAACATTGGGAGACACGATTCACGGCATCACCAACCTTTCCACCATCTCCCTTTTGTTGTTCCAAATCGCCAAATGGAGGCTGGCTCTTTCACTTTCATGCACTATCCTTCTGGTGAACTATCCCTAAAACCGGTTGGTGGCTGAGTGGTCAGTTCAACATAATTAAAGGCCAGGAGGAGGAGGAGATCCAGGGTATGTGGCGCTGCCGGCGGCTTTTGACTCGATCTTGAACGATCTAAATAACCCTGCAGATAAGCTTAATAGCTGCAAACTATTCAGACCATCTTGAACTAACTAAACACGAATTAAACTAATCAAGAGCCCATCTCTTGGTTTCCCCAGTACCATCCAGACATATCCTGGGGGGGTTTTACACCAGACCTAGCTCCTATATCGCGCTCATGAAGATGCGTGTGAGATCCATGATTATTTCTGCATGGAGAAACACGGCAAGTCAAAACAGATATGCTATTTCTGTTATAAACAAATAATGTTATAAAAAAAAATAACAGCGGAAACGCCCTGTCTTGTGTAGCCGCTGGCAATTCTTCGAAGGGCTCTGACGATATGAAGACTGTTCTTGAAATTGTTACAGAGTGGGATTCATTGTATTGGGAAGATGGCGACCTACCAGACCTTCAAAATACAAACTTTGCTTGTGGATCACGTGGAGGACTACTAAGAATGATGTATGAAGTAGCTCGTGAGACTTGTGGAAACTTTCAGTGTTGGTCACACATCTCCAATAAGCTGTGTGCGGGAGATTCCATGCCATTCAATCACTTTTGTGGCAACTTGGAATCTTTTCTGCAGTATCATCGAGCAGACGTGATGAGGATCAAACAGAAGTTGGAATCACTAAGCAGGGATGTAAGAATTGAGGTAATGCAGTGGTACATGGAAGAGAAGTGTGGGTGGCATGCATTTGGCTGATTCAGACTGTGAAGTGATATTCACGCAATGGTCTCTTTTGGTCAACAGTGCACATATTGATTACGGCAAAATCATGAACTCTAAAAGTGACGGCTTGTGCGATTGGTGTGGGATTGTGACTTCTAAGAGAGAGTCATGTTAATATGGATAGGAAGCCCAGTTAGGGTAAGGAGATGCCAACTGTGTCTTAGATTATTATCTAACTCTGAGTAATCATTTTATTATGGCTTCTCAAAGAGAGCACCCATTATTGGCCTCATCGATTGTTAGGACTCCGTCGATGTAGTGGCGGCAGTTAAAAGTGTCCACATCCATCTCAGACAGGCATCGAAATGCAAAATCTCGTCAACGATTCCTCGATAGGTGCGTACCTTCATCATTGAATAAGAAAGATGTATTTGACTTGGGATTCCTTCGAAGACTTTGATTAGGAAGCACATTTAGATCTTTCTATCCACCACATCCTATCGCAACAGTCATTCAAACTACTGAAGACATCGTCCCATGTTTGTGCGAGGCCGCCACAGTTGGCATCTCCTTGACAGTCTTTTACGCATTTTTCTACGGCGTAGTCAACAAACCAAAGAGATGAACCAACGGCAGCTTGAAAGGTCGATTGAGCTTTGCAAGTTGCCATGGAAGTCCAGGATAGCTTGTATTGACAGCAATCAGCAACAGATTCGTAAAGCTCATGCCAAGCATTCTTCGCAGGGCCACCGCAAGTTGCATCACTGCTTGATTCAGGACAGTCTCGTTGACAGATCCTATCTTGATCATTGACGTACCATTTTCCACTGAACGACGCCGATGGGCTGATGCCTGAAGATATCATGCATTCAAAATACGCCCAACTGAAATGATTTTCGCAACACGACGATGCACTATCGAAAAGCCAATACTCAGGACTCTTTCGCATGTAATTGGGTGGCTTGTACTCGGCGGCATTTAAGCATTTTACCTCTTCCTCACCAAAGTTGGGATAATAACTAGGGTCAGTGCAAGTGAAATAAGTAGGAAAATTCGATGCATCCAAGCCAACGTTATCATCAATACCACCCCTTAGTCGTAGATGGTTTCCTTTGCTCTGCTCCATGCAGTTGTGGTAGTCAAAATTAAACCATGTTTCGCAGCAATCAGCCTGGTTTTTTTCATAGTAACCACCACTAATACGCATATACATTGGTACTGAACTTGAATGAACATCCTTACAGATATTTAATTCGCTTTCCCAATCTGGATAGTAAAGCATTTCCTCTTGACTTGATATAGTGGCAGACAGCTCGTCAAAGCTAGTTATTGCCACGGCTAATCGGTTGAGCGAGAAAGTGGATTGGAGTTAGCCATATAACAGAAAAGATATTCTCGTGTTCTCTCTCTTAGAAACTCACCATTTTCAAGCACCGTACCAAGTTCTTCGGAGGATGCACGTAGATTATTCACCAAAGTAGTATCGTCGATAGCGTCGCACAAATTTCCATAGACTTGACGATCGATGGTATTTTCAATAACTTGTAGAGCTTGGGTAGCGGTTGCAATAATGATTTCGAATTCCACGAGCAATACAGAAGTTTGCAATTGGCGTGACAGTAAATGCCGTCCTCGAAGGTTAGAAGAATTCACTGCCTGGCCATCAATCATCAGTATGTTTACGCTGCAATCATTCTCGAGTAGTATGCCTTCACATGCACTACGCTGAATGACTTCTTCTGCATTTTGAATAAAACTTGTTTGGTCGTAGCTAGATGTGTCAACGTTGCTAAAGATGATGCTACCAGGAATAGTAATCACTGGTTGAGGGGTGGGACCTTCAGATGGGCTCTCCACTGGTTGTACTGATGGCGGCGATGTTGAAAGTTTTGTTGGGCTCTTTGAGAAACGAAAGTTGTATAGTTGTGAGTATTTGTGAAAGATATAATCAAAGGATGCATATTCAGTTAGAGGATTCAAGTGCTTACTTCAGAAGGTGATTCTGTGGGTTTCTTTGAAGGTGAGCCAGTCGGCAATGATGAAGGGCGTGACGTACTCGGAGATGATGACGGGCTCTTCGAAGGAGATTTACTCGGCGATGATGACGGGCTTGACGTACTCGGAGATGATGACGGGCTCTTCGAGGGCGATTTACTCGGCGATGAAGACGGGCTCTTTGAAGGAGATTTACTCGGAGATGACGACGGGTTTGACGTACTTGGAGATGATGACGGGATCTTCGAAGGAGATTTACTTGGCGATGATGACGGGCTCTTCGAAGGAGATTTACTCGGCGACGAAGACGGGCTCTTTGAAGGAGATTTACTCGGATTGACGCTGGGGCGCTCAGAACTAAGGCTGGGGCGCTCAGATGGAATAGCACTGGATTCAGGACCTCCGGAGACAAGAATCGAAGTTATCTTGATATCATACTCGGGTTTGTATTCATTAATGATGTTAATCCCGATTTTTAATGCAGATTTCTGGTATGCATCCGGGAGCGCCATTGGTGTACCAACTTCGTACCATGTAATACCATCGGGGCTGTGTGAGCCACTGACAAAGTCATTTTCTCGTCGGAGCCGGAGGAAGCCGGACAAGTTCTGGTAGCACTTCGAAGAACTTGCGGTAGAAGCTTGAGATGACATGTCTCTGAAAAATACAAGGAAAACAAGTGGTGAGAGTAAAGATGAACCAAAATTCACGGAAAGTCACTTAGTTACCACGCCATTCCATAATACTCACACCCACACATGATTTATCTCAGGATGGTACTTGTCCCTAAGAGAGGCCACTACATATTGTTGAAACTTTGCAAGATCATGTCAGTTGTTGTTACTGAATCAAGTTCTGCGTCTGCCGGTGCAAAAAATAACTGGACGGCGGGCTGGTAACCAGTTCCAGTTGACCGACTTTCAATTTTGACAGTGAGCTCAATCACAGAAGAATTACCATCACCCTCGTACGCAACTTTCGTCATGAGAGCACTGCTCGCAGCAGAATTGGGAACAGGTCCAGAGTTTAGGTCTGCTATGAATGACACAACACCAGCGTCGTTGAATGCCGTTGTAATGGTGGAGTCAGAGTTCGAATCATCGAATGGAGAAGGCAAAACTGGAGGTTCAGGAACGATAACATCCATTGTACCATTTGATGTTATTTTTGGAATAACACTCAAGAGAAACTCCTGTTTATATTCTCTTTTCACGCGCATACCTATCTTGAGTGGTGCCGTCTGATATCTTTTCTCTAGCTCCAAAGGAGACCCCACGAGCGACCAATCATTTCCGTCAGGGGAAATGAAAGCTGAAAAAAATCCATCGGCTCTTCTGATCTTTATTTCACCCCCATTCATCTTGAATGAACCGGAAACGGGACAGTGCAGAAGCAAGTCAGACAAATTTTCAAACAGCAAAGCAAAATGGTAAAGTTGTTACATACCGAATCGCGTACAGTTCCAACAACTTTGTTTTCAAATGCGTCATACATATTTTCACAATAGTTGATTGTATCAATTGTTGATTCTGGTGTCGCAAAGAATAGCGCCAGTGCTGTTGAGCAGATTTTGAAAAGAAATGGCAGAACAGAATGAGGATAGGATGAATACAAATGTCCTCGAAAGAATCACAAATAAACACATACTAGCAAATTCATGACGGGCAGTGTACTTGATTCGCAGTTCAAGTTCGCCCGAAGCTCCAACGCCAGCATGTGGCTTACTGGTAAGGATCACAGCTTCAGCTCCGTAGTCAGTAGCATTAAAGGTCACGCCACATTTATCAACATTCACTAGGTCGGGAGTGAAATCTGAATTCGATTCATCGAAAACAGGATCAGGAATGCACACATCTGCAGTACCATTTACCCAGTCTGGAACATCGTCTGCGATGATAGGGATGCTGCCATCTCCAGTACAGTATTCTACCCCAAAGGTCACTGGATCGATAGGGTTATTTCCATATCCAAAGGCGCGGCTTCGAATGTTGACTGACTTGGACGGAAGTTTCAAGGATCCAGTAAGGACAGGGCATTCTCCAAATGCATATTCCTCAATGAGTGTGATGTTGTTGCAATACGGAACTCCAAATGTAAGCAAGTTTGAGCATTTTCTGAAGCAGTTCTGTGGAATAGTAGTCAAGCCGCCCCCAACAGAAAATTCCTCAAGAGCTCTGCAGTTGTAGAACGCGCTGCTTCCAAGAGTATCAAGATTCTCGAAGACCAGAGTGCTGCTGAGCTTCACGCATCCACTAAAAGCATTGGATCCGATGGAGGCAACAATATTGTTGGCTGGGACCAAAAAGGTTTGCAAACTGGAGCATTCTGCGAAAGCACCCATCCCGATAGACTCAAGGTTCTGGAATGAAAGGGTACTGTTCAGGGCATTGCATCTCTTGAAGGCGTTCGTACCAATGGTCGTGACTAGATTTGTGGCAGGGATGTCAAAAGTATGCAAGTTGATGCATTCGCTGAAACAATTGTTTGGAATTGTTGTCAGACCAGCCCCTGTGATATGTACCTCTGATAGAGCCGCGCAGCCGTAGAACGCGTTAGCTCCAATAGTATCAAGGTTCTCGAAGAACAGCGTGCTGCTGAGCTTCGCGCATCCATTAAAAGCATTGGATCCAATAGAGGCAATCATATTGTTGGCTGGGACCGAAAAGGTTTCCAAACTGGAGCATCCTGCAAAGGCACTGTTTCCAATCGACTCAAGGTTCTGGATGAAAAGGGTACTGACCAGATTTGTACATCCGTTGAAACAATTGTTTGGAATTGTTGTCAGACCAGCCCCTGTGATCTGTACCTCTGATAGAGCTCTGCAGTTGTAGAATGCGCCGCTTCCAAGAGTATCAAGGTTCTCGAAGACCAGAGTGCTGCTGAGCTTCACGCATCCACTAAAAGCATTGGATC
>JALLAU010000736.1:0-12898 GCA_036939495.1 Thalassiosira hispida
AGGCCAGAACAAGGCATTTGAGGCTGATCAAATGTCCTACTTTCCGGGGGCGCGCATCCCCGCCCCCTATGTGTTCGAGCCTACGCATCGATCATCATCATCATCTCCGAGCATTCTAATTTAGCTCTCCCCGCCTAGCCCAACTTTAATTAGATGTAGAAATTCCTACATGAAGATACATACCTACAGGATACGATACCGGCCCCGAGGATTTTTTGTCTAGGGAGGGATATTGCCGGTTCTTGCTTCTTCTATTCTTGCTGTGTTCCAAGCGTTTTTCTAGCACTCCAGTGTTCCATGGATGGCGTTTGGTGGGATCGACATGCTGATGGTATCGGGTATTGTTGGTTGCCAGGCGGCTGTTCTTTCATTATCGACCGATACTCCAACCATTCAATTATTGATGAGTTCTTTATTGAGCCACAGTTTGTATTACTATGATGTTGTGTACGATAGGTATGAAACGTGTGAAACATTCTATGAATATGGGTTGGTACCAGGGTTCGGATACTCCAACCAATATCGATTGATGAGGAATTCAGTTTTGAGGCACACATGCCAGATAGATTCTAGATCTCGCACTATGGAAGTTGTCCCATACTCACATAACAAATATATTTGACAGCTACATAACTACCAACCTATCACCTTTGATATCAGTCCATAGAACATACACCAACCACACCGACAAGTCACCGTACTGAAGCTATTTAAACAACATGTTTGATGCACTCTACACCAACTGGGACGACACCCGAAAGGCGCTGTGGAGCATACAAGCGTTTTCTCCTTGGTCAGTTGCCATTACATTTGGGACTGTCTTGGCGCATTATTGTATTGCTGAGTGGATCTGGAACAATTCTTGTATTGCTGAGTGGATTTGGAAGAGCAAGATGGAGACGCGATCATGCTTTTTCCTATACTTCGTACTTAGCTTGGAAGCTGGCCGCTTTCCAGTTTCTCTGTTCACCATGCTTGGTGTCAAAGACAAGATAAGAGAAGGAACCTCATCGTAGAAGTAAATCAAAGAGCAAACAAACAATGATGCGCTTCGAGAGAAGGGCGAAAGAACACCATTCTCATTGATTTTGATTGAGCCCTTCTAGGTTCTCCTTCACTAGGGTGCACACTTCGAGCGTACACGCCCAGGTTCAATTAACTTGGCAAGGGACGATAAATACCTTAGCTATTTCATGAACCTATTTTTCTTCTATTCGGTGCCAAAAGTTTGTAAATTGCAATTGCTCTATTCCCGTATGCCATTTACCATACACTTTCTCTCTCGGCCCATATTATGATACCTAAAGGCTTCATGTATCTATTTTTCCAAGCTCCGTTTTCAGCTATGCAATCTGATGTAATCCTCACCCAGTTGGTGTTCTTCAGCATCATACATGCCTTGCGTGTGGAAAGAATTGGATCCCAAAAACCAAGTGCCTTCGCTAGTGAGGTTCTTCTTTATTGGCTCAATAGTGGTACTTTTATCTGGAGCCTTTCTCCTATTCCCTCGGATGGCAATTACTTTACAGTCCACCACTTCTGGCAGGTCTACCTTTTTGCCAGAGCAATTGCACAGAGGACTCGCTGGATGGAGAATGTGAAGGAGAAGTCACGGGTATCGATCTCCTCTTTTGTAGTTGTGGCCGTGAAAATCACCTTTACTCTTGGTTACAGATGAATCCATACTTGCTTGGGGGATCTCCTACGGAAAGGAATCTTGAGCATTGCGATAAGCTTGGGCGTGTCAGCTTTTTTTTATGGACCATTGCAACAAGAATTACTTCTACACCCATTTCTTCAGCAAGACCATAGACCTGCCTACATAATTCAGTATACTTTGCCCGTGCTGGTAGGGCTCAAAGTCCTCTTTTTGACTTGGCGTTTGATGACCCTTCGAACCCAATCGTAGATTCGATATATTGTGAACAGCAACTTGATCTTTCCTGAATGGTTGCTTGTCTCAGTCATTGCTCTCATTATCGATTGGCCCTTTTGGTTGCACCGTGATATTGTATTGATATGGATTCATATTGATAAATTGCACAAAGTCTAGGAATTCATTTACGTTATGTCCATACTGATAACTCACAGCACCATGATGTAGGCTGGAAATAAATAAACATCTTTATTAGGACCAAACCATCCCTAGCTGCATGCCTGTCGCCTGACCCCCTTTTTTCCTTTCCCAAATGATGTGTGTCATTTGTATGAGCCATTCACTCTCACCTTTTTACCATGTTGATTGAAAATACATACTCATTGAAGGAAATTATTGTGTTTTCCTGCGCTTGGCCTACTACCAAACAAAAGAAAAGCAGTGAAGCTGGCAAGCCAAAGTCAGATTGAGCAAAATCATGTGTTTTTAACCTCCTGGGGCATATCATGATTATGTCACTGCTGGATTCTGCCGATTTGATGCATTCTTGCACTACTGGTTGGAAGAAATGCTTACAAGATCCTTGTTACGGCCAAAATTGAAACCTAGTCAATCTTTCGTAACACGCAAACAAAATCAAGCACCTGACTCCCTTTCTCGTGTTTTATGAAACTCAGTCAATCTTTCATGACACGAGAAAAAAAACATAATTGAATCAAGCGCCCGCCTCCCTCTCTCTCACTAGTTTCCGACCATACAAATCAGCCTCTCTAATCGGTTCTGGGATACGTGCAATGCACAAGTAAGAACATAATGCCACTGCATCTTCTAATGCAATATTGCTTCCAACAGAAATGTAGATTGGATTACTGCCCCTTCGACCGTTATTGTCTGATGGTGTTGCATTTTTGTTTTGGCGGATGTTACCTCCATGACCCACCAATGCATAAGCCAAGACTTTGTTGTTGTTTAGGACACCCCCTTTCATTGGGATAGCAATGCCATTGGCAATGCGACGCAAAGCTGTCAAAATTGCATCGTCGTCTAGAACTTCTTCTGTTTTTGGATTGCCTTCATTGTTGGATGGAGCAGGGATAGGTACTGTGTCCAAGATGAGGCATCGAGCAGTACATTGTTCAGATTTTTTCTCATTCATACCATCATGATACCAAGACTTGAGTGCCATCCTCATGTCTCTATGCACATCATTCTTCCTCATCAAACCATCAATGCTATAAAATGTTTTCCCAACTCCAACGGTCGGTATACCAGTCTTTACACCCACGAAGGAGGCAATGCCCGCCTTGCGTTCGTGCCATTGTCCATTCCCATCCACCAAAATTACGTCTGGTTTCAAATCTGGCTTCGAATAAATCTGCGACGAAATTAATTCGAGCAATGGTTCGATTTCGCGGAAGGCGAGGTAGGAAGAGATGTAGGGTATTGTGAGTGTGTACCATTTGTAGGATCTATGCACTACTTGTGGTAGAGAATGTATAGTGTTGTATTTCAATATGACGTAGACGGCAATGGCATCAGTATTTCCTTCATCTTGGAAACTAACGTCTACGCCACCAACGAGGAGTGGGCCGCTGCTGATTATAGAAGACGGATGCATGGACATGTACCGTCCATTATCACCATCACCATCAGCTTTGATTATTTGACAATATGTGGGGCTCTCGGGGATTACTACCCTTGACGCAATTTGGAGTTGCTCTTCCCTCCAAGACTTTAGCAGTTGCTCATCCGCTTCCATTGTTGGTCCCTCTCTTCTCTCTGGTCTACAGTAGATACAGGGCTGTTTTGTGTGATGGTGTGGCGAGGGGTGGCGGGTCGGTTTGGCAAGAAGAGGTTCCATCTCACGAAAAGACAAAAGGGAGGTCAATGGCGGAATTAGTACAAATATGGCGGTAAGAAATCGAATAATGGCTCTTGTAAGAACTCGAAAGTTCTTGGCGTTTTTTTTACGTAGGGGAAACCGGCGCGCAGCGCTTCGCCGTGAAACAAGAGCAAAGAGCAAACCTGCCATCAACGACCAACCGCAAATCGCAACGCCGGCACCAAACCCTTTTGTCCAGTATACTGCCAAATTCAATAGGTCAAGGGGGGTAGCAAGTGTTTCGATCGGCCCGCGGATACAGTGTTGCTCTGGCGGCATTGGCAAAAAACTTGGCAAACAAATTTATTGAAAATATTTTCAACGTTTTTATTCGGGGTATGAGCGAGGTGTTCTCTTTTATCGATTGGGTATTCGCCATACTGTTTACTTGTATCATCACAATCTTGGTAATCACAATTATATTATTCATCGTCTGCGCTGGTACCGCTATCATTGGATCTGCATTGATTCGGTGAGTAAAGCTAATATTGATTGAGATGCGAAGGCGGATGGCAGGTTGTTGTACATCGCGTCTTGCTGCGTCATTGCCATTTATTATTCAAAAAGCTCGTCTCACAATTTGATTCTTGTTTCTCAGTTCATCATCCAGTCCTCGCAAGAATCATAATAAGAAAAAATCCAACCATAATGCCAACAATGACATCCAACAAGCGGAGCGATCTCGAATCCGAACGCGAGAGCTTCCTCCGTCACGAACATCGGATCATCCAAGAGCGTGATGAGATATTGAAGAATTTGCGGAATCATCTCGATCAGTTGGATATGGAAATTGTTCGTCTCGGCGGGACTGCCCGAGATGCCGCGGACGATGCTGCTGCTGCATTGCTAGCAGCCTCTGGCGAGAATGAATTCGTAGCATCCATTGCACCCTTCCCATCCGTGGCAAGCGACTCGCATCAGCATCATGGAAAGAAGGCACGCGGGGGGACCCGAAAGTCGGACGAGGGCAGTGGCTCTGAGTCGAATAACAATGACGACGGGACCCAGAAGAAGAGGAGTAGGTCATCAAAGAAGGAGGAGAAGGAGAATGCTTCCTCCAACAATGCTTCCTCCAATGACGACGAGGAGTCATCTAGCAACCCCAAGAAGACGCGAGCAGGTCGTCCATCCAAGAATGACAATGTAGTGGCATGGAGCAATGGAGGAACTTCCATTGCCGGTGAATGGACGTGCGCATGTGGCGAAATCCTAGCTGGATTTCGATCCCGTTGTGGCAAATGCTCGCGTTGGAAGGGTGGGGTCATGGGAGGTAGGGCGAGCAACAAACGTTCCTCTACTGATCTCATGCTGTGCCAAGAAGTTGTTGCGGACGACGATGATGATGGCAAGAAGGAGAGGATCTCTGCAATGGAGATGGCCAAGAAGGAGAAGGAGGCTATGATGGAGGCCAAGAAGGAGGCCAAGAGAGAGCGCAAGAAGAAGAGCACTGCTGCAGCAGCAAACAATGACAAGCCCGTCGGTGAACCATGGATATGCCTATGTGGTGAGAACCTACCGGGGCACCGAGCACGGTGTGGCAAGTGCAAACGCTGGAAGGGTGGCAAGCGAGGAACAAAATGGAGCAACAAAAAGGAGGGTGACGGTACGGTTGCATGCACTGGTGGTGATGGTACTGGTCGTCGTAAGGCCAGTAGGGCTGGAAAGAAGAAGAATGTTGCCGTCGTACCCAAGGCTCGTGATGTGTACAGGAACCTTCCTCCTGTGGAACCAAAGTCTGCACCCATGAATAGCGAAGAGACGGATGCCACGGATGTGGCCCTTGTCCTTGCCAACATGGCTACTGCGAGTACCAGTGATCCACGTGCGGAGATTGTGACTATCATGGGACAAATGGTATCGTCTATCTCTGCGGCGGATATGATGGGCCAGCAACCCAAGAAGGCCAGAGCTCCTAGGAAGAAGAGAGAGAATGTTGGCCCAATGAAGGAGGGAGAAGAAGATGGTGCCAGGAAGAGGAAGGGAGATAGCAAGGATGCTGCCGCTGACGCACCTCCTGCTAAGCGCAAGCGAGGACGCCCGAAGAAGGAGACAGCTTATACTAACAACGCTCAGGAACAGTCGATCCAGCGTGTGGTATCGAAAAGTGATTCGGAGAGTAGTGGCTCGGGTACCGAGGCTCTTCGTAAACGCGGCCGTCCTAGGAAGAATCCTCAGCAATCGGTGATGGAAAAGGAGGCTACTGCGGCGAGTGGTATCGCTGCTGTTGATGCCGGGTTACTACGTTCCGGTCATGCGGAGATGAAGATTGCGGCGAAGTTGAATGGAAAGGAGCAGGCAGCCGAGGAGGAAGTCTTGAACGATGTCGCTGTAGGTCTAGTTCAAAATGTTCTTGCGGCGGGAGCAAGTGGCGTTTCATCGGAACAAAGCGAGCGAGAGCAAATTGCAAGCGATTGTCTCAGGTACTTTTACAAAGTCAAACAATTTTTGGTGCAGTCTCCCGAAACCTACAACGCCCTTCTCAAGGCCATTGCAGAGTACGAAGTGGAGGAGCTAGACACGGTGGGTTTGATTTGTCAAATACTGACGTTGCTCGAAGGACGAAATAATATGTTGCTTTTGATGAATCAATTTTTACCTGAAAAGTTTCATATTTCAATCATGGATATGAAAGAGGAGGCTCCGGAGTCCAGACCCGCTGACCTAAAGATTATTGAGGCGGCTAAGGCTCTCGACTTCTCCTACATGCCCAGCGTGCAAGTTATGAAGAAGCCGATGACGACTGAGCCGAAGAAGCTGGAACAGACTGATGATGCTCCTGACAGTGCCGATACCATCCCTCTGTCGCGTAGGTACGCAAATGATGGTTTGAGCGAAGAAGAATCACCTTCTTTTTTGAAGACGGCTCCCGAGAGCGGCATGACCCCTCTACCATTCAGGTGATGGGTGACAGTGCCAGTTCACATTTGGATCTGGGAGGTGTGCCCATCAGCGAATTGCACCATCTACCTACCTAGTCTAGCAGACTTGTTGAACAAGTCTGCTCGACTATTTCGTAGAACAAGTCTGCTCGACATATTTCATATAAAATACTCAACTTAGGAACTGATAGTCCAAGCTGAACATACTGCATTGCAGACTTTGAACAATTATGCTCTTGTAGAGAAGATAGCCTTAGAGTGCGATAACATTACATGTTGCATACTAATTAGCTCTTATTAGTCACAAGCCGGGTAACATCGTGAGTTGGGTGTGCAAATTTGTTCCTCCTTATCTGCTGTTCGACGATCCATCCTTTGTGCTCAAATTAAGAACATGTCCCAGTTTTTTTGGCAAGACGAAGATCAAGGCAGCGAAGAAACAGGCGGGTGTTTGAAGAAGAAGAAAGAGGAGGGGGGCAAGGAGAAGGGTGGTGGTGGTGGTAAGAAGATGGAGGGAGAACGCAGAAGAAGGGGGAGGGGTTGGATACTATGATTCGGCAGGGGTTCATGTAGAGATATTTCGCAGCGCCCCATTTCATTCAATTCCAAGTATGCTTCGAGTCTATCCTGCAAAGTTAACGTGAGTTAACGCCGGTTTCCAAATTATCAGGCTGGAGTTTTGAGTCTGAATTCATGATTACTTTCTGGAACACATGGTGGGGGTTTCGAGTCCTGGGTGTGGATTGTCGCCGCCTCAGCAATGATTCAGCAAGCCCATTCACCGTAACAGTAAACAGAACAATAATTAAATCATCGACGACAACCGACCTTGACAATAAACAAGAGCAATGGTACAAAATGCCCGAATGGAAGAGAATGTTAGATATCCATTGAGACGGAGAAGGTCCCGGAATGACCGAACGGAAGAGAATGCGCGATACCCAGTGACTCCGCAAAATAATGCCCGACGAATAGAGGATAATGTGAGCCCAGTGACTCCGGAAACTACAAGAAATGCTAGAATGGAGGAGAATATGCAATACCTAGTAAGACCACAAAATGCCCGACGAAGAGAGGACAATGCACGCCATTCGCTGACTCCGGTAACAGTTGCAGACATGCACCACCCATGGGATCCCCCAGAAGGCTACGACCCAGAAGAAGTCGTACCAGTCCACCACCCAAATAATAACGGGAATGGCACTACCCGTCCTCATCACTTTCGCAATCAGATGCTACTATGTCTCCTCGCAGTGGCGGTCAACTGGGGCGTCCAAAAGGGTTCAAAGAGAAAGCGACCTAGCTCAAATCAAGACAAGGCAACTCAAAGAGTTTCGTCGGCCCAAGTACCAGCATCTCACGCCATCGGTAACATTGCTGTAACGAATGGCGTTTCTTCAGACATCGCCGAGCGAATTATGAACGTTGCTCCGGAACAGCTTGACAATATTGACGAGCGTCAATCGGTCATTTCGAGTGTTATTGCTCTTAATCCGAGAATTGCTACGTTCTCCGATTCCAAGTTGAGATCCATGTCATCCAAACCTACCGCTCCTCGTCGTTCGAGCAGTCTTCCACGTAAGAAATCTCATCAAAAGCAGATCAGAAGGCGACAACAGAGTCCTGCTTCCCATCGGCTTACGCATCTACCAATCGAAGGTGACGCTATTCAAATTTTGGCAGCTGATCCGATCCCATCGGAGCATCGCCCTGCTATTACCAATCTTGTCAACGGGAGATTCTCATTGACTCGTATTGATGGACTATCTGAAGCCATTATTAGTTCAGGCGGCGATTCGATACAGCGAAGTAGTATGATGACACTCCAGCCTGGAAATTGGCTCATTGATGAGATCATCAACTACTTTTGCAAACGCATAATCCTACCGGTCACGATGGAGGTTCACATCTACTCATCTTTCTTCTTTACAATTTTGAACCATCCATCGAGGCGCGGCGAGTATGCTTACAGCCGTGCAGTGAGCGGGTACGGGCTGAACAGATTTCGTGCACGCGAACACAGTATCTTTTCACTGAAAGCTCTCTACGTCCCTATTAACAAGAGCAACGTGCACTGGTCGCACTTGAGAGTCCTCTTCGAAAGCAAAAGGATTGAGCTCAGGGACTCAATGAATGCTGGTGATCGGGACACAGTGAGAAACGAGAGATACCTCAAAGATATGAAACGATACCTTTTTGATGAGTACCATCGTCCAGAATTGGAGAACCAGCCGGTGTCATGGGAAGAATGGCAAGAGCAATGGGTCTGCGTAGATTGTTCAGACACAATGCCTCACCAGGATAATGGGTGTGACTGTGGTGTTTTTGTGCTCCTATCTATATCTCTCTTGGCGCAAGATATTGAAATTACACCGTCTCTATATTCACAATTCATGATATACAATCATGAATGCCGTCTACGCATCGCGTATCTCCTCTGGCAGCATGGGCGAGTCTCTCAGTCTAGTTTGTTAGTTAAGACTACATAATTCACCTATTGTTTATATTGTGTGGGAGGGAAGAGCTTTCCATATCTAATCCTCAAACGAAGCAGCCGCCAGCAATGCCGCACCATAACTTGCCTCCGTATTCGATGCTCTCTTCACTTCCACATTAACCTGTCCTGCATCGCAAATCTCCTTCAATCGTCGTTCTCTCATGGAAATCCACATGTCATTCTTAGAACCACCCCCACAACTCAATACTATCTTTGGCCTATTTGGACTAGCACCCAATTCTCCCAAAATACGGAACCCATCTCGTTCTACATCCCCAATGCCTTGCAAAATACCATGGAGGTATTCCTTCCGACTGTTTGGTTTGGGCGATAATACGGGCTCTTTGGAACTGTCCGCGACTGGGAATCGTTCTCCATTCTTGGTTAATGGATAATAAGACAATGGACTGTCAGTATCGGGGTCAATCTTTGCACTGAGTTTGGATAATTCATTGTTGGAAAATCCCTCTTGGCGTAGGATGGCACATCCGACATTGCTTGCCCCTCCGATTAGCCAGGCTTCTTCTTCCTCCTCTCCATCACTGGCACTGCCAAACCGTGGGAATCGATGGCTGTAAACTCCCCTAGATGCATCCTCCACAAACTTTGACGATAATTGCTTAATCGCCAACGTACTTCCCAAAGAGGTAACTGCCGTCCCATACTCAGGTTTGGCACCCGCCGCCGCAAAGAACGCCGCATTGCTATCGGTAGTCCCTCCAACCAACATTACATTGCTCGACAGTCCATACTTTGAAGCCACAGTGCGAGAAATGACACCAAAGGGTTCGCCGGGAGAAATGACTTTGGATGGTAATACATCCTCGGGATTGGAAATGTTGGCACCTTCTTTTAGGAGAGTGTGCATCCACGATGGGAATTCACGTCGTTGGACGTCATACCCGAGCTTTAAGCAGTTGTGCCAATCGCTAGTGATTGTGCACTTTTCATCATTGAGGCCTTCTCGCATCAATGACATGGACACGTAGTCAGATTGATGGCACAATGCCTCATCTTCCAATGGAATGAGGGCATTCCACAGTAATAACTTTGCCAATGATCCAGTAGTGGCACGTGCAGTATGCTTCTCTGGTACATATTGGTCAATCAACTCCATTACACGATCTGATGCATCTGACGACGACGATGATAGAATGTCATAGTTGTACATCCTTGCCGCTCGTGAAACATCAAAAGTGTCTCGATTCACAAGTAGACACGTGGCAGACGTTCCAGAAACGCAAATTGCCTTGACCCGTTTCATGACCGCGGTTCCCTGAGCACGTGATAGTAACGTATCAATTGCTTTCCTCCAATCATTGGCATTGTCATATATCATATTCTCATCCCATGCCAATGCTTCTGTCAAGACTTCCATGTATTGCCATCTAGTATCATCATCGCCGGATAGCACCTTGCCAACGATGGACATGCGTGCACTTGTTCCTAAATCAAATCCAATGAAACAATCTCCATTGCCAAGGCTGTCGCCATCGCCTATGTTGTAAGCAAAAATGATGTGAGTCACTGGCAACATGTACATAATCCCTTCATTATTTTTTGCTCACATAAATATGCATATATATTATTCAACTACATACCACTTTTGTTATCTGTGCTCTCCTCCTGAAGAATATCCGTGCCTCCGTCATTTCCAACGCCATCGACACTGCCAATATTCATGTCCTTATCTGCACCCATTTTCCCATCATCCTTACTATCACCACCACCAGCACTGCCCCCCTCTTCATTCGCCTTATCGATCCTCTGAAAGATGTTAGGCTTACCCGTACTACTACTGAAACTCATAATATCCCCCTTACGATTCAATCTCGGTATTTTTGTCCATCGGGATGGATCAATCTGGGGTCGTGAGCTTCTTTAAAGTCTTTTATACGATCAGTTCGCGTTTTGATACTGACGGAAGAGGCTATGGAGGAAAGGGATCCTTTTTGTGGTGAGGCTGAGGTCGCCAAGGTGTATGTTTTGGTGGGGTCGGTGATTGCGTAGAGTAAATCGTCTGAAGTAGCATCTTGATGCGTGGTGCTTTGATTGCTTTTGCTTGTTGACTCGGGAGGTTTAATGTTGGATTCACTAGTGCTCGGATTAGGATTGATAGACGTAGTCCCCTGGCTGTCAGTACTCCCACTCTGTTGAGCCGCGGAAGCGAAGCTGAAGGTCCCAAGCCGATCATCTTGATTAATCCTGTCAAACGATGGCGCATTGCCGTAACCACGCACTGCAGAAGCCGATGCCGAGATGGGGGCATTCTCCCTCTCTTTCTTAATTGGTGCTAGTGAAAAGGTGGACAATCGATCTCCGTGATTATCTCGTCCATCGGGGGTACGATCGTGGCGGTTGGACGGGGGGGAATTTGTTTTGCTCCTTTCGACCATGATATTGTTGTGGAAGCTGTCGACACCAAAGGAGGAAGATTGGTCATCGATATTTTCTTTCCTAGCCTTTGGGAGATTGATCCTGTCAAACGATGGCGCATTGCCGTAACCACGCACTACAGAAGCCGATGGCGAGATGGGGGCATTCTCCCTATTCTCTTTCTTTATAGGTGCTAGTGAAAAAGTTGACAATCTATCCCCGTGGTTATCTTGCCCATCAGGGATGGAATCACCAAGACGGTCAAGCATGGGGGATGCATTTGTTTTGCTCCTCTGGACCATGATGTTGTTGTGAAAGTTGTCCACACCGAAGGAGGAGGAAGATTGGTCATCGACCATTTCTTTCCTGGCCTTTTTAGGAACGGTGTTCTCATCCTCATTGGCATCATTATTAGTAGAAACATCACCATCACCCTCAGGGGAAGGCTGACGATCTCTCGCCTTGGGCTGGTTAGACGAAAAGGAAAATGTCGATAATCGATCACTATGCATTCCCCTCGCATCCTCCTCGTCCGACACTTGTTCCTTCACCCTACTGGGAAATGATCGATTACTGTAATATGTCCCAACCATGTTGTTGAAATTATCCGCAACCATGGTACCGCCATAATCAAATGAATCTTTCTTGACTTCACCTTCAATGGCAATTGCGGCATCAGTGTCAGTAGTAGGGGAGGAGGAGGTGCTCGTTAAACTTGCAATCTCTGCAGCAACCATTTCAGCCTCATCAGATGCACTATCGGATATCATTTCCGGTCCATCATTAAATGACGAGCCGCCCTCGCTCTGCGATTTGGGAGGTTTGGAAGAGAATGAAAATGTCCCAAGTCTGTCGGCATGCAATCCACCCTCGTCGTCAACGTCATTACCTGTCCCGTAGACATTGCGACTGCGGAATTTCGTGTCAGTGAACTTGGACCGGCTGAAATTGATGAGGTTGTTAAAGTCGCGAGTGCCTAGGTTGGATTGATCGCTGATGTTGTCGTCGTCATCGTCTCCGTTATTCCCAGATACTAAATCGCGGAGTGATCCGTATGACACCAACGACGATCTTTGCTGCGGTGACATCATTTTGAAATGTGGTGGTGATGATGTCAATTTTGTTGCCCTTGTTGCCGAGACCGAGAATGCCTCCCCCGTTATTGCCAGCTGGGATACGACCAACGCTGCAACTAGAACTATCCCGCTGGACAACGAGCGGGTATTGAAATGAGCTGAGTTCATGATGAACTGCGCAGGGTTGTTGCTATGCTATTGTATGGCAAAGCAAGGCAAAGGGACAGGTGAGCTGAGTGTGAGAAATAACATGTGTTATGTGACGCTATGGGTGGATGTCACAAATCCCACGTGTGATCACAAACTGGATGT
>JALLAU010000737.1:0-12894 GCA_036939495.1 Thalassiosira hispida
GCTGCTGTACCACATTTTCGTCTGCCCCCAGAGAACCCACTACCGCCTCTTCGGGGGCAGACGAAAATGTGGTACAGCAGCTCATTGATGGTCTTCCAGTGGGTCCTGCGGCAGGCCAGCAAGCTTGTCTGATCGAGTGCGGATTGTTGTAACCAAAGTGTAGGATGAGTGCGCTCTGGGATAGAGCCACAGCACAGATGGGATGGCATGTGATGGGCATTTATTACTGTTTCACAATAAGAATATCGTAAGAAATAAGTTTCAGAAGCTTAAACTAATAATACAATCTTCTGTTATAAAGCCTCATAATGATAAGAAGCTTCGATGCATTTCGGATGATCATGGTCTTCGAGCTCGAGAGTTATGGGTGTTCATCATCACGCAAATTGAATGGTCACCTGCAAGTGCTTCTCTTGCTCATTCAACAGGCACTCAGATGAGAGCCACTGGCAGAGCTCGATTTGTTCAATGTGCCATCCCATTGCGGATTATTGTAAGAATCGTAATCCATGCCTACCGCATTGTGATGGCTAATGAAAATATCATGCCAAGTATAGCAATACTCTTGGATGATATGGCAGTTGCTGCGTTCACAGATGAGTCTTCATCATAGGCTGTCTCCTTTGTTTGAAGTGCCACCTCGAGCTCGAAGGAGGATGCAATCTCGCTTTCACCACCACCACTGGTACTCTCGGTACCATCGTGGAGTCTACGGCCACTCCCAGCGAGCTTCATCTCGATCACTCCAGCAATCGAAATCGCTTCGCCTGCAGCAAAATTGAACAGGTTGGTGGGAATCCAGGTGGATACCACAACTCCATTCTCGTTCGCGTTGTATTGCCTTGATGTGATGGTCGGAAATGAAACTGCGTCGTTCTCAATGACATCCAGTGTACTTAACCCTTGAGTCGCAGACATGCTGTCAAGAAAGTCAATCTCCACATCAGCAGAGATGGACTTGACGCAAATAAAAAGTTCAGTGCTGGGCGCAAGTGCATCCGCGTTGCAGGTGAAATCATTCATTCCACCACATTTGCAAGACTCGACGTAATCGGTGACATTCGTTGAGCGGGATTCAGATTCAATTGTTTCTTCTCCCAGGCTATTGTTGATTGCAAAATTTACAGAAAGATCGAAATCAATATCCATCGTCCGCTTATCTTCTGCGATGACCATCTTTGGGCTTGGGCCAGCGGAAGGAATTGTCAATTGAACAACTTGACAGATCTCAATCTGGTTCGTTGTGGCGTTCCAAATGTTGGAGAGAGATATTTCCGTCTTGTTGAAATCGTAGGTCAATGTTAGAAGGTCTGTTGTAGCATCCACCGGTGTGGTCGAGTCCACCAGAGTAATGTTAATTCCTGTTATAGAAGTCTCACAATCCGATGCCAAGAGATCGGTTTCGTACACACGATTCTTTCCTATTGAATAAGTAGCAACCAGTTCATCATCGCCACTATCCATACTGAAATCAACATCGAGACTAAGAAATTCGATGTCCCAAGGAGCCGCTTGCAGCCGACGACCAACAGCGGTTGCCACACCAGCTCTGAAAATTAAGGCGGCCGCCAATAGTGAACACGTATTGGAAATGTACATATTTGATCTCTTTTAGTATCAGACTTGCTGCGAGGTTGAAGATTGTAGAGTCGCTATTATTCAAGGGATCGTTCGTCTGATTAATGGCGAGGTAGAAGGACAAAGGATGAGTGGCATGTGGTGTAACTGTGACTGCATCTAAAGTTTTTACTCACATCTCATACGCAGGAACAAACACGCTTTTTGCTAACAAATAAAAGTCAAAACTCATTGAACGCAAGTCTAGGTTTTCATTTGAGATTGTTTGCGCTCATCGAACCAGGATAGGGCATCAACAGAAGTTTTCAAACCAGCAGGAAACACCTGGCTATCATTTCTACCCTGTGACCAAATTAGAAACGCCACTGACTAATAGGTATGCTTGAATCTCATTGGCATGCTGAATAACTACATTGATGATATTTAATATGGTCCATCACACGCAAACGTTACATTCGAAACCAAGCATACAATCCTAACTGCACACAAGCTCAATCAGCTCCAACACTTGTTATCAATTTTGACCAATCTTTTATGAAACATTTCAAGCCGTACACCAATCTCTATTAGAAACGACTCACTGACTGGTAGCTGATCTCGTTGGCAAAATAACTACATTGATGATATGTATATTAATATTATGAACCAAGTGAATTAATCTTTTGTTTTATGTTCATTTTACATCGACCAGAAATCTACACCAACCAACAAGTGAGGCGTGTGTTGCTTGGGCCAAGACCTTGCTTGGACTTGGAGCTTGGAGCTGCAACATCGCCATGCATGAAAAACAGCTAGTAAACAGCTAGCATACCAATCATTTCATTAGCGTCAGCTTAACTCACGCTGGACCAGTAGCCTGACATGCCAATTCCGGAAGGAGTTCCATCAAACTTTGGTCTAAAACAGCAAGCATTGATGGGGTTTCATAGTGGGAGGGGGCACACAGATAATTCCTTGGTGAGGCATCATAAAGCAAAGATGATTTGGTTGAAAATGAAAGTGATTAGATGGAGTTCTTTCAGCACCCTATGAATTATGAACACATGCAGAACATACGTGTGGCATCATGCGCACATTGGCAACTGTCCTCCACCGACGAGGGACATATGAGGAGTGCGGCAAAGTGTTGGATATGGAACTCAAAGTTTTGGACATTTACAAAGAGCATTCCTCGGCACCGGGAACACCAGCTGCGCAAATTTCTTGTCGTGACAGCCTGTTCTATTTGTACAACAAAATCCGATCCAACTTGAACAATAACCTGAATCAACACCAAGCAAACATCCAGGTATTTCGAGATCTTTGTGTGCACGAAGCAAATTATCGGCTATCCTTCGAAGAACATAATTATCTTGGAAGGGTGCAATGAATATCGTCTCGTCACTGCCAGCGACATTCATTCATTAACGGATGAGCAGTGCCTCAAAGCTATAACCCTACCCATCACATCCTATTCCAATGCCCCAGGCTACTTGTTAGAGGTAGCAGAGGGTAGAACACGTACACAACTGCTGTCCTGTGGCAATTGCCGCAAACAAGAGGCAGCCCATCGTTGTAAAAAAGTGGTGTATTGTAATAAAGATTGCCAGAAAAAGGCATGAAAGTTGCATAACTGTGGCAAAAAGAAATGAAGGTGTTTCATGTTACAGAGGTCCGGTAACATGTGGCACATACTGTGACAGTTTTGTGTATGATTGATGGATGAATGTTAGAAAGTCTAGAGAGGTAATAATCAAGCATGCCTAAAAATTATTATGGTACCTTTGCATTTATGTGTGCATCTTTCACATCTAATAGACACATTATCTACTTGATACGATTATTGTCCAATAAAAGCAACAACAACTATGTTTGGGTTCCATTCTAAATCTAATAGTACCTACCATTATTCATGTTTTTCAAGTAGGAGATATTAGCTTAGATCAAGAGCATGGATGCTTTGAATAACTCTTTGGACAACTTTCTATTGAAAGCAAAGCCTTCTTTTAAGTTCTTTAATATTGATACAAATGAAACAACGAAATTACTTTCCCAGCTTTCCTGGCAAGATATATTGAACAATGTTCAATGGAACACACAATCTTCTCTCACCCCATCTCTACGGTTCCATAGCATCAAGACCTCTCTCTGAAACAATAGCGACCGTGTCGCCAATATTGGTGACCATGTGCGCCCATCCACGAGGGACATACAGCATTTCTCCTGCCCTTTGTACACAGTCATGCCCATAATTGCGAATCTCATTCCTGCGCTCATCCATATTGTACAGCTTTCGTATCCAATTTGGTGTAGTGAGTTGAATAGGATTGTTCACATCCCGCGTCTTTTGCATGGCATTCCATAGTTTGGTTTGGCCGGCTCCCTCGTTGCTCGTACATCAATGAAACATGTCTTGCACTGGCTGAGGCGCATCACTTCATCCTCTGAAAATGCATTGGAAGTCAAGACTATTGACTCTAGCGCACAACCATATTGCTGCTTGTTCTCCAAAATTCGCAGCAAAGCCGTAGAAGAACTAGAGCCAAGTTTGTTGGCAGCTAAACTCAGATGTTCGAGTGTTGAATTTTGATTCAAGCCCTCAAAAAGAGTAGCTCCTCCTTCATCCCCAATGTTATTCAGCCTTAGCGTCAAAGAGAGCAGTGATTCATTCGTTGCAAGTGCTTGTCCAATTACTGAAGCTCCCTTTGAAGTGATTTTGTTTCCCGAAAGGTCAATACATGATAAGATTGCTTCTGGAGGAGAAATAAGTTTTTCTGCAATTGCTTGAGCCCCACACGCAGTAATCTTGTTGTGGCTCAAATCAAGATGAAGCAGCGTAGCTCTAGATAAATTGTCAATCATGTGCATAATATCATCATCAGATATTTGCGACTCTGAAATCACAAGAGTAGTCAGCAAGGGAGACATCTCAATCGCTTTTGGAATGCTGTCTTTCAAGCCAGACACGAGCTTGAGATTGATGTTCATCAAGTTTGGCAGGTTGTTACAAACAACATCGAGTGGGAATTGATGACGTATTCCACTGAGGCGCAGTGTATGAATATAATCAGCGATATGCTTTACTTTGTCGATCATGGCTTCTTGGTTGAGCACTTCTTTCTCACTGGCCTTCAATATGCCTTGCAGCTGGAGCTCACAAAACATCCGTTTGTTGCAGTGCCCGTGCTCTTCACTCTTGCCCTTTCTGTTGCACGCCCGCTTCCAGTAATCATCATTTTGGACGTATGACGCGAATGTTCCAAGATTTTCATCGGTAGGACGCGGAAGTCTTCCGAAAAAAGACGACGCGATCTCCGGCTTGAGTACTTCTGCTTGAAATGGCGCTCCGCTAAAACTCCTGGTGGTCTTGTCGAGTGCCAGCTCCGCGAGAGACGGGAAGGGCTCCTGTTCGCTCGTTGAATTGTTCAGTGCCATTGGAAGCGAGTTAAGCCAGGCAACGAAGGATGCGTTAAGCTAGCACCTGTCGAACAGATGTGCAAAGACTGTGACAAAGTTGAGTCATTCAAAAATTCGGCCGTCGGAATTGCTCGGCCCTTCTCTCGTTGTGTGAGTGAACGAAAAACACTTGCCTGAGGCTGATTGAATTTCAAACCTCCTTGTTGCGATTCTCATAGGGCTTGACATCGAGCAAGATGCGAGATCTCCATAGAGCGGCGATACGTACAACCGAGAGAGCCTAGAGAGTAAGTTATTGCGAGTGGTACAAGAGATGCCTCATGATATACTTAGATTTGTTGCTGGGTGCTGGCGTTTTTATCTGAACTCAGAGGCTCGGGGATCCGGCAAATACACGACGACATCGCCCACTAAGTTGCTTGGCGGTACGATAGTGGCTTTCTGCTCACGCTTGTTCTTTTCCTCTTTTCTTGTAGTTGTGATTACCAATCATTGGATTGTCAATCGATCAGCACCAATCCTCTAGCAGTTCTTCCACCGCTGATAGTGATTGCTTGTTTTTGACACTGGGACGATCTTTCCCTTTCCAGAGCCTGCCATGCAAAGTGCCTTAAATGCAGGTAGAATCAAAACCAAGTGAAGAAAGTCCCCCTTCCATCCAGCTTCACATAGGTCAAAGTCGTGTTTCCACTCACTAGAGTTTCAGTTGTGGATACTTCATTGTAACTCCTTATTAAACATTATTGTTTCTGCTTAGATTATTATCTACTCATGCCAGTTGTGTGCGTTCTTGTTCGAATTCGGAAGGTAACATCAACATGATAATGACACAGTGAGCCTAGGTGTACTGCCGACAAAGAACTCAAGGGTATGAATATCCAGCTGAAGAAGGTATGGAGATGGTGAAGCTGTAGCCATCGACCCCCCTGAGATCTCTCCCACGAATTGCAGAGTCGTTACGTAGGGGCAAGAAAGTGATGCTTCATGTGAGGTGCGCGATTCCAACTGAGTCATGTTGGTACAGCCGAAAATCGCCCGATCTTGACTAGTGTATCGGCGCCAGGCGCCCTCGTCAAAACACGCCAGGCGCATTTTGACGAGATAAGGTTGAAGCTCCAAGGCGTGCGAAGGTTAATTGGTTGGCCGCTTCAACCAATCGGCGCCAGGCGCTATCGTCGATCAAAAGGTAGAGGGGATCTTCCTATAGATATGGCTCGTCGCTCGTCGCATTCAATTGGCACTACTTCGTGTAGATAATTCGGTTATCGTTGTGCACACGGTTCTCGACATCATCCGGCAACCCCAGTACTCGCCCCTTGTGATGACGACACTCCCGCCAGTACCAACTCATATTGAATTCCAATATTACTTGCATGGAATTAAACCACTATCTTGTCCATCGTTTCGCCTGGAGTGGCAGTAGCTTACATCCTTGTGTTGGAGAAAGATTGTATCTTTGGATCTCTTTGTTGGAGATGACTACCACATCAAAAACAATTGTATCTTATTCAGTTTGTCTGGAAGACCATCGCCAGCACAGCGTGCCCACTTGCTTTTCCTCTATGATCAACTAGCAGTACCTGTCTTCGGGCTAGCAGATGAAGGTCCCTGCGGTCTTAGTCTACTTTGGAACATTCAGTGTACCTATCCGAATCATTGATCACAACTTTGCTAATAATCACTACTTTAATGTGAGTGGAGCTTTCGCTGGAGCGCCCTACAACGCACGCGACTACGATAGCGCAGAACTTAGCCAATACAACTGGTAACTTTATTCTCGAAGGGTACGACGTAGCAGGTAGGACCGCCCTAGCCAATCGCATGAACAATGGCACTGTTCTAAAGTATCAGCTGGAACATTCCCCAGGTGACCGCCTCAGTAGGGCGACAGAGATCGCATGTGTCATGAATAGAGGTGTTTGAGGAGGTTGGGACAGATGGCAGGAACCATCTTTGCATTTTTACATCACACCATTCAATTAATTTATAGTTCATAGTTACTTAACAAGGGTAACTTTACTCATCTGCGACCACGAAGCTACGAAGACAAGGAAGCGTATGTTGAGGTTAATACCAACCAAGATTGAATTAACGCAGATACAAATCTCAATTTAGTTCGGGGTACTGGTTTATGAACAAATCATCTTTTATCATTTTTTACTGCTAATGCGAGGGTAGTTGGATCAACAAGTAGTATCTATCAGACCAGAAATTTAGCGTTCGTCCTCGACGGCCATGATGAATGGGTGGTGCTTTGAGCTATTGTTGATACGATCGACAAACTCCGCAAACTTGCGATTGGTCATGGCTCCATCCAACTTTGAGATGGCGATCATGACACGAAGTCCACTCTTGATCCATTCGTACACGCGCTCGAGTTCAGTGCCAGTCTTCTGCCCCTTCTTCTTGTTGACCGTTTTCTCGAGCGGAGCCACGAAAGAATCTGCCGCCGCAACCAAGGGAATGGGATGGCGAGAGCACATGGTGATGACAATCTGGTGCGTTTGCAGTTGGACGTCCTCAACATCCGCAAGGGCCTTGGCAACTACAGGCATGAAGGCAGGAATGTCTAGACTGGAAGGACACTTTTCTAGACATGTGGCGAAAACACTGAGTGCTGCTTTGCGGATAGGAAGGGCGTCGTCTACCGTGTGTTTGAATGGACCGAGATCGATCTTTCGCTCCATGTTGAGTTGAGCGAGCTCGTAGATTTGAGGAAGAATTTGCTCCTTCATAAGACCAACAACAAGCTGAGGGGTGTTACGAACCGCTGAGTATACCATGAGTAGAGCAATATTTTTCACAGCAATGTCGTCTTCTTTCAGCAGACCAAGGAAGGCGGGCATGAAAGGAGCAAGTTCGGTAGGGCTGTGACGCGAGTGGGAACAAAATAGAACTTTAATGTGAGGACATCTGCCAGACAAGCAATACCAGACTGTACACACCTGATAGACTTACCTGATATGACCGCCAATGGCAAACTTGACAGCACTTCCAACAGTCCAGCGGACAACCACCTTCTTGGGGCTTTCTTTTGTGGCAAGCTTTTCTAAAACGGGCAAGATAGTCTTGGGCTCAAGACAGGCCAATGACCCGAGACACTCAGCCACCATCGACCTCACACCCTCCTCGTCATTTTCACAATTCTTTTCGAGGTGAGGCAAAATCAATGGAATACTAGAGGAGAGATTTCCTCCTTCCATTTCACGGTAGCAATGGATGAATTCACGCAAAGATGATAGGAGGAGGTATTGTTTCTTCCCGCTGCTTTCTTCCAAAGTTGTGAGGATCCCAGGTAAAAATGCGTCAATGGCTCCCACAGTTGCTCGTCCTTGAGCAAGCGCTGCTGCATGCTTGATGTCCTCATTCGATGAGTCGAAGGATTGGTTGTAAATCTCCTGCAAACTGTCCGCCACACCTGCCATGGAGCTTAGGTCAACTTTACGGCCAAGGTTACCAGACACCAATAGATTGAGCTGTGTCGATGGGGCATTGCCTTCGCCAGACTTCTTTATGGCACTAATTGTGCTCTTGACAAAAGTCTTTTGCTTGGCAGCTGTCGCCACTGCAGCAATGGTCGCAATACATTCTGCCAAGTTCGAAATGACCTGCTTACTGCTCTTGGTACCTACCATTTGCTCTACCAACAAATCGCGGAGCTTATCAAAGGTAACAGACTTTGAAGTGATCAATTCCTCTAGCAGGACCAATAGAGACGACAGGGCTGGATCCTGAAGCAGTGGTGACCGGGACAAAGTCATGGCAGCTGGTAGGATGTGACTTTTGACCAAGGGACCAGTTGACGGACGTGCTTTCAAAATGGAATTCGATGCCGATAGGCTGAGATGACAAATGTGTAGATCAGTGTCAGAAATGATGTCACCTAGATCTTTCAAGACGGAGTCGAAAAGACCTTCATCCATGTCAATGTCGCCATCAGACCCAAGGCAAAGGACCATGGTATCAAGGCACTCAAGAGAGGTCTGCTTGAGGCCCCGGCTCTGTTGTCTCAGCAACAGGGCGAGCTGACCCAACGTCTCATTCATAATGGGGGATAAATCCAAATCGTCATTCAACTTTGCTGCAGCGGCTATCTTGGACAATGTTTTGATCGCTGCAATCCTAGTAGTCTCATTTTTGAGGCGCTCCAACAACAATTCAAAGATTCTATTCTTTTGTTCCGTGGACAATGACGCATGAAGCACGGATGCCAAAGAGGCAGATGCTGATAGTGCACATTCCTTGATTTCCTGATCAAGATCGTGCTCACTAAGGCGCGGTTCAATGGCAACGTAGAGGGAGTTGGCAACCGCGTCCATCTCGGACTTGCTGGCCGATCCAAGGACCATGAGGTGAGGAACTTCCATCAGTACACGCAACGCCTCCGAAATCACCTTATACCAGTCTTCGTTGACACATTTGCAAATTTCGGGAAGAAGGATTGGAAGCAGTGCATTTTTTAGGTTTGTTGGGTCATGTTTCTTGCAGCTAAGCATGATTCTCACAAGACAGAGAGCCTCCAATTTGAGCGACTTGCTGATGGCGGAGACATGTCTGCGTAGCTTCGCATCATCGTCAAAGTTGAGGATGGACTTCACATGAGTAAATACAGATGTGATTTGATCTGATCCACCGATACCCCCCGGAGCAAGGCACAGCGTAGACAATAACGCAATCGCCGACGATTTGGACCGTTCTCCGCCCTTTTTTGCACTAAGCTGTTTCTCGCTAGCCTTGACAATGGCCGATGACACATTTGATCGCAAATCTACCACGACAGTCCCCGATGCCGACAGGGCATCATCGTCCATGGAACTCGACGACGCCAACACGAGCACGCCCGACGAGGCCGCCGAGACCGTATACGAGAGTAGGCGAGTGAAGCATTCAATAATATCCACGCGGCAATTCTCTTCGCGTTCTTTGAATCGATTGACGAGAGCGCCCGCCACGGTGGCCTTCTTATCGGAATTCTTCCTCCATGCATACTCGGCAATCCAAAGCTTGGACGGGTCGTGCTTCGTCGCTTCGACTACTGATGTGAGCGTGCGGATGGCACTACGACGGACTTTCCACTGTACGAACAACGTGAGCATGGCATGTGAGTCAGAGGACGGCATAGGAAACAAAATAGAAACTAGAATGGCCCACTATATCAATCACTCACATTTTCATCATCCTCTTCATCCGACATGTCATCCTCATCCGAATAGGCATCCTCTTCCTCCTCATCAAACTCCACATCCTCATCCTCCTCAGCCTCATCGTCCTCATCCCCATCACCATTGTCCTCATCCCCATACGAATAATTAGGATCAAACCTCATATACGCCAACGACGAATGAATAATCTGATCCAAATGCGGCCGAATCAACGCGGGACAACGCAACACGAACGATTCAAACCCCGCAAAGCAACTCTCGCGCAATTCAATCTGCATGGCGGTCGCGGCCTCCTCGGTCATTCCCGCCGTGTCATTATCGGCAGCAGCATCTCCCATGACCTCATCGCTGTCGTAATCCTCGTCGTCGCCCGTGACGGCATCGTCGGGGTCGCAAAAGCGTAGGAAGATGGGAACGATGCGGTCAATGTGTCCTTGGTTCAAACGATGCCCGACCGTGCCGGACACGGTGCACATGGTCCGGATGAGGGAGCGGGTATCGGCCGAACGCAAATCGGACGACGCCAATGTTCGCTTTCCCGAATCGCCGCCGACGCCCTTGCTATGGGCCTTGCGTGCCCTCTTTTTTCCCGATTTGCCAAGTCCCTCGGCCTGATCGATTTGATCGAGGATGCGTTCCACGAGACGATGGAGGAGGGTGTCGGAAATGACAGTGGCGAGGACGCCAATGGTGGTTCCTGCACGCTTTCGGACGACGGGACGGGGGGAGGCGAGTTGCGACAAGGTGACATTGAGCAATGGTTCGTGCTGCAATGTGATACTGTTGGAAGACGATCCGAACCGCGTCAATAGATCCGTAAGGACGTTGAGACATGCCACTACAATCTCCTCCATATTCTTATCCTCGGCACTGCTGCTGCCGTCACCAGACGTCGACTTTCCAGAACTCTTCGTAGTGGAATTGGTATGAATGCCATCAATGAGACGATTGATCAGACGATGGCTAACAATATTTCCCATGGAGCTGGGCACAGTCTCCACCAAACACTTGAGTCCAATGACGTAAACATCCCGCAAATCACTCTTGGATTGATCCAACACCAACGTACAAAGTCGATCGGCAATCTCCACAACCTGTTCCTCCTGAACGGTAATGAGCAATACGCTCAGAGTTTTGACCGCCACGGTCTGAACATCATTGGAAGAATCATCCAACAAACTCAACACCGCACTGCAGATACGACGTTCCGTCTGCGAATCAATTTGGGAAATGTACGAAGAGGACGACGCGGCGGCATTGCCACCACTGCCTGCGCCGGTGGCCGCGGCGGCTGCCTCGGCGGCGGAATTGGCGTGTGCGGAATTGCGTTTGAGTGCCTCGCATAGGTCGGATATGGCCATGTACCGTTCATCCTTGTCGTAGTGTTCCGTCTTCTTTAGGAGTTCGTTGTAGTTGGTGGAGCCGCTGCCTCGGGACATGGTTGGATAGTTATTTATTTATATTGGATGGACTGGAAAAAAATGATGGGAGAGGCGACTGCGTGGTGCGATGGAATTGTCGGAAGAGATGTAAACATATATATGAATGGGTGAGATCGATAGAGGTTGATGAAGGAAGAATATTACTACCCCAAACCGAAATGCAATATATTGAGCATCCAATGATCATCATGATATGAGATCCAACACCAGCGGCGTCAATACAAGACGACCACGACCCGGCGTCCCAGACCCAGACGCCACTACCAATAGAACCACAAATCCAGCCTCCACGCCTACGCACCTTTTATCTCTAGAGGGCAGGGAATTCAAACACAAGCGGGTTCTTCGCAGTGTAGAGGGCCACGATGATGTTCGGTGGCGGCAGAGGATAGAGGATAATAGCTTTGTAGATTTATGCTTGACTTGATTTTGTGCGGCTTTTGGCTTTTGGCTTTTGGTATAGGGCTTTGTAAAAATACAATATCTTCTTTAGTCTTTGGAGAATAAGCTCCTAATGGTCTATTTAGTATATAAATCACAGTAATAACTTTACAGAAAAGAATCATAAAATAAATATCTTATTATTTACTTAGTTCTAATCTTAGAAGTTTTGGGGGGGCTGGATCTTTCATTTTTTAGCGGGCGGGCCCGTCGTCGGGACTGAGTCATTGCCTTTTGGGCCTCTCTTGCCCCCTTTATTTGCATGATTTTGTACAAAAAGAATAGTAATAGAATAGAGGAGAATGGACACCAGGCTGGCGCATGGCTAACCTCCTTCCTCTAGTAATTCTTCCGTAGTCTATCCTCCTTGCTCATAGCTTCAACATTTATGAATAGGAGCTGATCATTGTGATACCGGCGCACGTCAATCTGGAAACTGGAAAGCTGTGGATATGTCCCTCTCTCACTGTCTACGGCTGTGTTCACAGAACTTCACGACCGTAAGCCGCAGACTACTATGTCGCAACATTTCCACTACAGGTGCGAAATCTATATTGGGATTATCAAAAGATGAGAAATTTACCATTATAGAACTTCGACAAGCTTACTTTGCAGCTGCCAAGCAGCACCACCCAGATGTGGTGCAGCAGCAATCAGATGATGAGGAAAGTGGTGGCGCGTTGGATTTTCGTGACATCACGGAAGCATATGAGCATCTGTTAAGTGGGGATTATATGCAATACAGCAAAGAAGAAATGGCAAATATAGTAACCATCAGTGAAGAGGAAGAATACCGTCAGGCCTGTCAAACAGTACTTGGATTACCAGCCGAAATCGTAGAGGAATCGAAACAAAATCATATCCAAGAATATGGT
>JALLAU010000738.1:0-12929 GCA_036939495.1 Thalassiosira hispida
ATACATGTGCTCAGGTCTATGTGGGACGGAAATCTCGAAACATCAGTATCCATGGTTGCAAAAGTGATAAGGAGTTCAACTAGTCGAATGGTAGGGGAGTGACAAACGGATACGCATTCGATTCCGTGATAGATCTTTTAGCTAGGACTCCCAACCGGAAGTCTTCATCTTTTGTTGATAATTATTTGTCCACCAATTCTAGAATAATTACACATGCTCCTCCTCCTTCTCAATTGTAGATGCTGCCGCTTCTTAGGAAATATTTCTGGGCTTGGGTGGTTTGAGTAGATACTATAGACATGTGTCTGGATGAAATGTCCGTCACAATGGTTTTTTAGCACCATCTCGCAACAGAAGGCAACAGATGCAGACTGATTATGGACAACGAGGAGAAGGACAAGACTAAAGAGGACAGTAATAGTGATGTCACCAGTGTTGGTGATGTCTCGAATTCTGATATTTTGGAATTCAGAGAGGCAAGAGGCACACTTCAGTTCACCCAAACAAGGGCACTGAATGGTTAATACAGTATGAAACAGCTAGCTAGTGTTGCGCCTATCTTACTCAGTACTATGGAGTACATTTTGATCCAAATTCTTCGACAAAGTATGAAACATCTAGCTAGTGTAATGTTTTTAACTCTGGAAAGTAATCATACGAGTACTCTGGGGTATTCTTCATAGGACATTATGTTGTTCTTCTAAGCTCACTGTTTGCACAATACCATTTACTTACGAGGGTGCACCTAAAAAGTACAATGACCTTGCCCATCGTCCGCACGTCCATTTTGAGTGCTTCATCGTACCGAGGCTCTCTTTTCTGTGGTAGGGTTAGATGTACATAGGTTAGAAATCTACTACACGCACTATTTGGTAGGGAGTCAAAAGGGCTATTGTTGTTTTTTGTGATAATAATATGAGGACGCACAGCTGAGAAGCTAGCAGAGGGTCATGCAGGGACGTTAGCCCCGATGTGGTATGTTAAGCCGCAGTTGACAGACAGACAGACCACGCAATTTGCCCATGTAGCACTAACAGTGAAACAGGGATACGCATTCGATTCCGTGATAGATTGTTTAGCTAGGACTCCCAACTGGAAGTATGTATGGTTGAACCCTTTGGATCCTAAACCGTGAGGAATCCATTGAAGGAAGCTTGAACTAGTATACCAAGTGCATAAGGAAACTAATTAACCAATGCAGCGAAACTACTTAATAGCATGATCATTCGCCGTATCTTGGGCTAGGCCTCTGATGCAACCTATGCAACGCGAGCCTTTGGGCGGTGTGAAGTATCAGTGCGAGCTTTTGATCAGTATTGGTAGTAGAGTAGGAAATGGAATTGTCCATCCGTTCACAGATTAACAGTCTGTTCACAAACAGAAACCAACAATGACTGAGTTAATTGTTTTCAACTGTCATCATAAAAGGAAATGGTGAAGTAAAAGACAGACACGCACGAACACCCGAACACCAAGAACTGCTTTGACTGGAAAGGTGATCACCTCTTCCGCTGCAAATTCAACAAAGTCAAAATGCACGACAGCCATAACAAAGGCTGGAGTAATATTAATATTTGCAAAGATATCATGCCCCTCCTCAAGTTGGTTGACTCCAAAACCACCATCGAAACCGAACTACTCAACATGATCCGCCCCACTCAAAAAAGACACGCGCAACAAGCCCTTTGATACCTTCTTCCGTGCACAGTCTGGATGACCGTATGTGGTGAACGCCAGTCACAGGATCCAGGTTAGACTTCACTGTCATCTCTTCTAACAACAAAGATTACAACCCGACGACGCAGGCTGCTCAAAAATATCATTTAGCCATGTGATTGCGCGACGGGGAGAGATTTCGATGTTTGCTAGAAGCAGCGGTGGAAAGAAAGCCAAAACCAAGAAAAGTACTCAAATCACCATGCCAGGCGACGACATTATATCGTCACCCGCTATCTTTAAGGAACCGATTCTCCCCCCTCTTAACTTTCAAATTCCACCTTGATGGACGACACATGGGCTACCTCAACCGCCCACAAATCTACGCATTGTACACTGACAACGCCTATCCAGCAATACTCACTTCCGCTAGGTTCTTAAATGATGTGAGATGTTCCTACATTGCTCAAAAGTTCATGTGGTTTTACTATGTATCGTAACGGCTTCTTTATTTGGCATATCCAGAAAGCAATGTAACTAACACCATGGAATGCACCACAACGTGCCTCATGTATGCTTGATATGATGCAAGGCTCCCAGAAATGATTCTTCACAACAATCTACCATGGGTCTGTAAGATTGCCATCACTTGCCAAACTTTCTGAAACGCACGACTCACTATCCTCGCTAGACGACGAATGATCAAGTAAATCTAATTCACTTGGTTTCACAGCTTTATTTATATCAAGTAAATATGCACCCATCAATTTGTCCAATTTCATACGCTCTGGCAGGTGGAGTGCGGTGATGATGGATCTGTATGCGTCAAGTGTAAGTGTGATGTGTGAATTCCATCTGCTTCATAGGGTTACAAAGATAATCGAATGATACAATGTGATATGGCAACTCACCGTAGCTGTCTACGATCGTCCTTAAACTTCGCCTCTGCCTTGCTAGTTACATCTTCTTCTTTTTCAAAGAAGGCAAACCTGTGAATTGAATTGAAGGGAAATGAGAGCCCAAAGGTTGGAGATTGACAATTTGGTATTCATACCCAGCGACCATTCATGTCAGTTACGACTTACCTAGATTTGGAATTGACGGCGACTGCAGCTTGAGCTCGAGCTGTTCCTGGCTTGGTCAAGAATCCTGATGGACAAGGCAAGTATTTGGATATGAACACTTGAGCAATGAAAAAGGGATAGTCATGAAGACACACTGGATCAAAGATGAAACACATTGACACACACCTTTTCGGCCCAAAACGTCCATGAATATTACTCTAAACCAAGACATTCGATGAAGAACACTCATTTGGTGACATTTCTGAGGAGCCGCCACGCCAGATTGTGTCGACCCCGGGGCCCTGGATGTGAACCATCCATCGCCATCGTTATTACGGCCACTTCCTCCCAGAATTGCAATGCCCGAGGAATCCACGGGAACTGTCACCTCCTTCGTCTTTATACTATCATAGGTTGTGAGAACGACATCAAAACCGGCACATTTGCCTGCGGTTGACGCAAGCTTACGAAGACTTGACTGCATCCCAGCATGATCTGTGAGAAGGATAGAAAGTTGTGTTTGTATAATGATTAGCATATCTGTATAAGGCAGAAGACACCTACCAATAATCATGGCAAACACACACACAAAATCTCTTTTCTCTTACTCAGAACAGAAAGCGACGTGTATTCACGCAAAGCAACCTCCCATTGTTCAATATCAATCAAACAATTGAAAGGTGACCCTATTGGTTTCTATGATAGTTTTTACAACGTGGTTTATGATACCGATGATTACAACTGTGTGAATACCCATTGGTATGCTCGCTTGATGAGAAGCAATAGTAGCCACCCGACAGAGTCTTAAATACTTAACCCCCCCCCCCAGACCACGCAATTTGCTCATCTCTCATCTAGCACTAGCAGAAAATGACACCCTATGACACCAAAACAGCATACAACAGAAAAGAGAATATTTCTGCTATTTTCAGTAGGCACCTTCAAAGGCTGGTAGTTGTCACAATTCCCTTCTTTTTTACTCTCCGCACTACAGAAAATAAATATATATGCACCATGGCAGCAACACAACCATCACTCATTGTGAACCATTACCCAACAACAGTAACAGTTGACATGGGACCATTAACCAACGGAAAGCCCCATCCGTCGATGTATCGTAACGGCTTCTTTATTTGGCATATCCAGAAAGCAATGTAACTAACACCATGGAATGCACCACAACGTGCCTCATGTATGCTTGATATGATGCAAGGCTCCCAGAAATGATTCTTCACAACAATCTACCATGGGTCTGTAAGATTGCCATCACTTGCCAAACTTTCTGAAACGCACGACTCACTATCCTCGCTAGACGACGAATGATCAAGTAAATCTAATTCACTTGGTTTCACAGCTTTATTTATATCAAGTAAATATGCACCCATCAATTTGTCCAATTTCATACGCTCTGGCAGGTGGAGTGCGGTGATGATGGATCTGTATGCGTCAAGTGTAAGTGTGATGTGTGAATTCCATCTGCTTCATAGGGTTACAAAGATAATCGAATGATACAATGTGATATGGCAACTCACCGTAGCTGTCTACGATCGTCCTTAAACTTCGCCTCTGCCTTGCTAGTTACATCTTCTTCTTTTTCAAAGAAGGCAAACCTGTGAATTGAATTGAAGGGAAATGAGAGCCCAAAGGTTGGAGATTGACAATTTGGTATTCATACCCAGCGACCATTCATGTCAGTTACGACTTACCTAGATTTGGAATTGACGGCGACTGCAGCTTGAGCTCGAGCTGTTCCTGGCTTGGTCAAGAATCCTGATGGACAAGGCAAGTATTTGGATATGAACACTTGAGCAATGAAAAAGGGATAGTCATGAAGACACACTGGATCAAAGATGAAACACATTGACACACACCTTTTCGGCCCAAAACGTCCATGAATATTACTCTAAACCAAGACATTCGATGAAGAACACTCATTTGGTGACATTTCTGAGGAGCCGCCACGCCAGATTGTGTCGACCCCGGGGCCCTGGATGTGAACCATCCATCGCCATCGTTATTACGGCCACTTCCTCCCAGAATTGCAATGCCCGAGGAATCCACGGGAACTGTCACCTCCTTCGTCTTTATACTATCATAGGTTGTGAGAACGACATCAAAACCGGCACATTTGCCTGCGGTTGACGCAAGCTTACGAAGACTTGACTGCATCCCAGCATGATCTGTGAGAAGGATAGAAAGTTGTGTTTGTATAATGATTAGCATATCTGTATAAGGCAGAAGACACCTACCAATAATCATGGCAAACACACACACAAAATCTCTTTTCTCTTACTCAGAACAGAAAGCGACGTGTATTCACGCAAAGCAACCTCCCATTGTTCAATATCCTCCTTGCCTCTCAGCACAATCAAGGTCCCGCCCGCAAGGTAATCATCATCCTTCAGTGGGGAATTATTCGGAGTGTACCTATTGGCAGACGATGGTTTATTCTTGGATCGTTGGTGTACTCTCGTAGATTTTCGAGTTTGGATCAATAGTTTGGACGTAACGCATACAATTTGACGTATCGTCATGGAAAGCAGTACGGCCGATGGATTGTTTTCGTCGTCATCATCGTCACCAACTTTGTCGGGGGAAGGAGAAGACTGTTGTTTCTCCTCCTTTTCGATCAAAAAACTTAGACCAGCATTCAAACGAGCAGCGACGCGGCTTGGAAAGTCGGATATCGGGTCCTTGAAGGATGGTTCAGGATCGGAGAGAGAGTTGTCGGAATCATCAGATGATTCATTACTACTGCGGGCAGCCTTCTTTGACTGTTTTGGTTTTCCTTTCTTGCTCTTTGGATGTAGAATGCTCACGGATTTGGATTTCTTGGACGTTTTATCCTTCTTCTTCTTTCCCTTATCTTGCCGACAACGCAATGGGTCCATTCTAAAATGATGACCATCACGTAGCCGAACGTTAATGGGTGCCACTTCCTCCAAAAGAGACGAGTCCACTCCTTGTTCTTCTAAAGTCTTGGCTCTTCGGCAAAGGTTGCGTACCGTTTGTATGGGGTCATCTTCGTCCACATCCTTTCCCTTCTTCTTTGAGCTCTGTTTGTACTGCTTGTCATCATCGTGGTCGTCCATTGCCATTTCATCTATCTCCTCCTCGTCCTCTGCTCCCTGAAAGTTGTTGCTCCTTTGACTCTGGCTCCGTTGACTCCTCCGCTGGGACTGCATCACCGCCATCGCCTGAGACGCACCATCAAATCGTATCGCCCTGCGCCTCACGGGTGAGTCTTCTTCCTCCTCCTCCTCCTCGTCGTCATCAACTCTGTCCATTTGAGACGATGTCAGCTTGGCATCGGCATTGTGAAATGCATTCCACTGCGAGAGCTGATTCTGAGTCTGCAGACCTCCATCATCATCATCGTCATCGTAGTAATCATCATTGCCACCATTGAATGACACATTATCACGATCATCATCTTGGGTTGAAAATCGACTATCACTTCCGCTATCATTCTTCTTGTCATGGGCAACGTTACTCTTTCCCCTCTTGCCATCATTGTCGTGACCAGCAGGCAAATCATGCAACCTGTCCATCATCTCATCGTCGCAATCCGACAAGTCCAACAATCCATCATTCGAAAATCTACGTTGTATTGGACTGCCGCAGCTAAACACATCATCGTCCTGATCGTGTAAAAACAAACCGCTATCGCTGCCGCCAATACCACTAAAATGTCCAAGCAATGAATCCTCTTCTCCGTCGTGGCTGCCACGATGACGTGCCTTCAAACCACGCTTTCCAGAGTTGGATGCACATCGTTTGGAAGGGTGTTTGTGAGTTGAAAATGGCGGAGTGGTTGACTCGTCCAATTTTAATGAAGTCGAGTTATTGTGGGGATGTTGGTAATGACGGGTACGTTCAATGGGTGCGGCCTTTGGAGAACCCTGCTTCATATTGTTGTTTGTCTCTTCCCCCGAAAAACGCGACTCGTCTTCCTCATCATCAACTCCACCAATCTCATCATCTGATAATAAACACATGCTTTCCTCCAACAATGACACGGATTGCTCAATCGACGACTTGTTATTGCCCAGTGTTGTGGCCGATCCGGTAGACTGTCGATTACTAATCCCTTCGTTATGAGTCTCTCCCAATGTCGTTGCCGAGCCAAATGTTTCGTTTCCACCTCCATCTCCTAGCGTGGTGGCTGATCCAAATGTGTCATTGTGGTGTTCTTCGACTAGAGTGGTTGCAGAGCCAAACGTTTCATTCTGTTGTAATCTGTTGGTTGAATGAAGATTAGATGACAAAGCGGTAGGTTGTCCTCTACCTCCTCCTCCTCCCGCTACTCCCATTGCCGTCATTGCACTAAGATCGATACCAGCCAACCGTTCCAACAATGCATCCACACTCGTCATCGCCATCTTACGTTCCTCACCCGTCATCTCCTTGTAATTAGGCAATGTATCCGAGCGCAAATTCGTTGACATGCGTGCTGAATATAGTGTTATGGATTTGGTAACGAATGCATCGTAATTTTGACGATAGTTGGTTTCGTTTGATCCTTTGATTCGCTTAGCTTTGCTCGTATTCTTGGCACCTTTTGCATCTTTATTTGTATTGTTGGTGTTGGCCGATGAGTGGCAGTTGTTTTGAAGTGAGCCGAGAGGTTTCCTTCCCAAAATAGCATTGGCGGCTGCATCATGTTGGTACGAAGACGAGTCGTGACTATTGTCATTTCCATAAGCACTAGCATGACTGTCGTTCATCATCGAGGCATTGTTGTTGTTGGATGCATGGCCATTATTGCTATTGCCGCAGCGAGAGCCAGTCGCACTCGCGATGGAAACGTTCATATTCGCCAGCATGGCCGCCGTGGTCTGGCTCATCATTTCCGTGGTGACGTTGCAGATTTGCGATTCTTCCTGTGAGTCGACCATTCTCGATTGACATGTGTTGGTGCCTCGTCAATAATCTCTATTCAAAACTGGACCGATCCACGAGACTTCACAATAATACAATGTCAATGTGATGCCAATGCGCACTGCTCTCCAGACTCCGCCGACCCGCCACCACTTTTCGGGTGAAACTCTTACTCCCCTCGTGGATACTGATTGTTGTTGTCTCTCTCTCTCTTGAGCGAGAGGGAGTAGAGACGCGGCGGCGTTGCTTTCGCTTTCGTTGTTGTTGTTTTTACTTCGTCGTTGGTTGTTGTTTGGCGTTTGGCGCGCGACGGGGTATTTGGTATCCGATTTAGGGTACAAATAGGGTTATTTGGGGACACAATTGACCAAAATGGTCACAGATCGGCCAATTTATGTTCAAATTGAAGCCCTTCGAACACAACAAGAGAAAAGAGACAGAGAACTCGCATTAGAGTTATCGAGTGTTACTGTCGTGGTTAGAGTTAGCACGATAGGTTACGATCTGTTACGATACCTACTTGATGTGTGTGATTCTTCGATTATTTGTCTTTGTTGGAGAGAACTGCATTCTCGATGCCTCCATTCTAATCCTCCGTTTGTCTTTGGATATAACATGTTGTCCATTATTGCCGGCATCACCGCCCTTCTCACCACCGGCGGGGGCTTCCTCCTACGTCGGCGCATGTCGAAAAATTGGATCACAAAATCCTCCATCCTTCCTCAGCAATTTACCAAGGATCAAACGATCATAATTACAGGTGGTAACACTGGGGGGGGGTATGAAGCTGCCAAGGATCTTGCTGCCAATTATTGTGGCGGTGGTGGGAAAATCATCCTTGCCTGCCGAAATGAAGATTTGGGGGAGAGGGCGGCATCGTCAATTCGAGAAAGTACAGGGAATAAGGATGTGGATTGCATGAAATTAGATCTGTCATCGTTGGATTCTATACAGAATTTTGCCGCAGATTTGAAGGCACGGGATGAAAAAGTCTATGCATTGGTATGCAATGCGGGTGTGTGGGTACCAGATGATAATATCAAGGAGAAGACAAAAACTAAGGAAGGATTTGAGATTCACTTTGGCGTGAACCATCTTGGACACTTTGCTTTGATTCAGTCAATTATCCCTCAGATGGAACAATCTGGGATGGATAGTCGAATAATTATTGTGGGGTCAACCTTGTGCAAATCTGGGAAAATTGATATGCAAAAACGTGACTTCATCCATGATGGAAGGACTGCTGGAGCACATGATAAAAACTCGTTTGCACCCCGAGGATACTGTGATAGTAAGCTCATGAATATGTTGACATGTCGAGAATTAGCTACGAAGCTGCAAGGGTCAAACATTTCAACGTATGCAGTAAGCCCTGGATTCTGTTCCTCTCGGCTTGACCGTAATGTCCAAATGCCAATTTACAAAAAGATGTTGATGAAACCATTGCTGAGGCTGTTTCAACGTTCTTCCTATCAAGGTGCTCTGAATCTAGTATTTGCTGTTACGGAAGATAAGGCAAAGTTGAAGAGTGGGGCAATGTATCAAGATGGTGAGATATGGAAGGATGGAGTGGAACTAGTTGACACATTGGGAGATGACTTGCAAAAGGGATTGTGGGATTTGTCCGAGGAATTGCTCAAAGAGAAGAGTGAAAGATAGGCTTCATGTCTCAAAGAGTAGGATTATAGAAAATCACAAGATGTAACAGTACAGATGTATGTTGATTTGCAACGAGAGCTGGAGGATTTGTCGGAGGAATAATGACCAAAGAGAAGATTGGAAGAGGCTTCGCCCTCGAACTTCGATAGTACATCACAAGAACAATAGATGTTGACAAAACATGAACGGAGGCCCAAGCTAGAGGTGCTTGTCAGAGAAATCATTGATCAAAAACAAGAGTGAAAGAGGATAGTCTTCCTCTGTTCCACACGAATCTCTTCTACTTTTATTGTACAGTACGAGAGATGTTGATAAAAATAAAGTTAATTAATATGTATCCACCCTCATGAAAAGAAATTGATACCCAAATCTCAAACACAAGCTATGTGCCTCAAACTCCATCCAACCAACCAGTTTACTCCTTCTTCTCCTCCTCCAAATACCCCTCAACATACTTCACCCTACTATCATGCTCCTCACACGGCCTATTGAACGGAGTCCAAACCGGCTGACCAATAAAAAGCCTCATGGCATGGATCCTATCCGCCTCATCCACAGTAAAACGATGATAAATCCCCTCCGGCAACGTCATCAAATCCCCCGCCTTAATATGAATACGAACCCATCCATCCTTCTTGTTACGAACATCAAAGTATCCTGATCCCCCCAAAATGTATCGGATTTCTTCCGCGTCGTGAATGTGTTCTTCGAAGAAGGCCTTGACTTTCGTTTCGTATTCAGGCAAAGTGTCTGGGTGGACGGTGATGATGTCGGCGTAGGAGTAGCCGCGATCGTCGCGGATTTTGGCTAGGGCGGGGTCGGTTGCGTCTTTGGGGTCCCAGGGGACGGAGATTTTGGGATATTCGTATGCGGCGGCGTCGAGCTTCCAGTAGCTTGATGGTTGATGGTACACGAGAGAATAATAGTATGATAGGCAGAGAAAGCGCGGCCAGCAGGTTAGTTTGGCGTGAGCATATCATAAGTAACCGCCCAGTACAAGCTCCAGCAGCTCTCGACAAACGATCGACTTACCAAATACCAAGATCCTTCAACTCCTCCACCGTCACCGGCACATTCGGATCCTTCTTGTTCGATGCCTTCTGGTCCTTACAATCACCGTCGGGCATGAGCCATGCCTCGGGCCACTCGCTATCGGGTGCTTGTTCCATATTACCTGACTTGACCTTCTTTGTTGGGGGTTCCTCTTCCTTCTTTGTGGGGCTGGTTTTGGCCTCTTCCGACATTGTTTGTATTTGTATGATGTGGTCAGTTATCGGGTAGGTCAAAATGGCAATGGCAAGAGCCACGACAACAACTAACGGCAAAATCAAAATGAGAGAGAGAATCGTTAGACGTTGGGTTGTGAGTTGTGAGTTGTGAGACAGAGACAAATGTGTTCGGATCTTTTGGATCTTTGGATGACAACTCCTTGAGACAAACAACTTTCATCCAAAGATCCAAACACCTAACAAAGATCAAAAATGAGTGGGAGAAGAAAAAAGACATAAGACATCTTAAGCGATACGGAGGAATCCTTAGGCATGCAAAGATTTACTGCAACTGGCAACCAAAAGATCCAAAGGAGGAAATTGACATCTTTAAGCGATACGTAGGAATCATACAATATCGCCAAGATTTACTGCCCGGCAAATCATGTTTTTGTTTGAATCAATCTCATCTAATCTGTCTTCTGTCTATCAGAAGTCAGAAGATGTATCTTTGTTGATAGATGTCAAGAAGAACTCCATCCGATCGATCTGAAGCGAAGGCATAAAATTGATACATCGGAACCATGGTAAACACTTCTTCCCTCGCTGCGTTAACAATCCTATCGGCAACATCTACCTCTGCCTTCGTGCAAGTCGGTCGAGCTCCGCAGCAAAGGACGTCTCCATTGCATGCTACCGAAGCCTTTCAAAGGTCCTTGCTCGCGCAGCGATTTGGAACCAACGGCGTCAGTGATGCTAGCGCTGCATCTGTTGACGTCGACTCGCCTGATGCAGAGGCAAAGGCTCAAGAGCAGGAGAAGTTCCAGCGGTCGTTGCTCAAGGCTAAGCTCGCATTTGATGCTATTGACGCCGCTCTTGGGACCCCTAAGGCGCCTGAGGTAGCAGAACCCGCTCCGATAGCGGTAGTTGCAGAGGAACCGGTAGCCGTCGTTGCAGAACCCGAACCCGAGCTTGAGCCAGTTGCAGTCGTTGTATCCGCCACGCCAGAACCTGAAATTCCCAAACCGGTTATCCCTATTGCAGTCGAGCCCCCAAAGCCCAAGCGAGTCGTCAAACCCACAGAATTCACAGTACCCCGCGAGTTCGCCATCGTACCCATCAACGAGGCCACCGTCCAATTCACGGCTGGTGCCCTCGGAGCCGCAGCAGGCTTTGTCTTGGGAGGTCCAGTCTTAGCTGCCATCACGGCAAGTGTATTCAATTATCTTTCACGCAAGGATGAGGACAAATCTTCAGGAAGTAATACATCCGCCAAGAAAATTGTTGATGCAGCCTCCCAAACAGCTCTACTCGCGTACAATTTCCTAGCACAATTCGAAAAGGATAATAAGGTTGTAGATTCAACGTTCAAACTAATGGAAAAGGTTGTGGACAAGGCCAAGGAGGCCGATTCTCCTGCGGGAGATGCATTGGTCACGTTGGAATCCACCTTGGGAGGGATTGCCAGCAAAGTTGAAGAATTGAATGATGATTATGATCTGGTGGGTGGTGCGGGTACCGTGTTGGAAAGTGTGGCTGATTTGGTGGAGATCGGTGTGGATAAGGTTGTGGAGTTGAATGATGAGTTTAAGTTGACTGATCGGGTGGAGGGTGTTGTGAAGGGTGCCGTGGGAAAGGTTTCTGAGAAGTGATGAGGAGAAGATGTTGTAAAGATGAGATGATGATTATGTGTACCACTAACTGGTTTGTATGAAATAAGAGTAAGGCTAAAAAGAGAATAGATGTATAATAGATTGTGGATGGTGCGAGCTTCGACGGCTCAGCGTTCAAAGGCAGGCTACAAGCAACTACAAGAAGGCTTTAGTTAAAAGGTGTTCAAAAATAATGAATAACGTTAGCTACCCAAAATTACGCAGGTCCTTTCCTCTCTTGCTTGGAAAGCAGCGCAAGTTCAGCAGAGACAGCCCATTCTTTCCACTGATGTTTAACCCGTCTTATTAATTTTCCTCGTGACGGTGACGGCTGGTTTGACGGCTTTGCCGATCGATGCACATTAGCGTTAGACAGCTCTGAGGAATTGCTTGGTTGGCTAGATAGAGGTCTGACGACGGCTGGCGCTGTTTGATTTGGGCAATGAATAAAGTCAACGGCTGGATAGGTGGCTGTGAGCTGGACTGAGGGATGATGGTTGGGGCGACGGCAGGCTCGAGGCACGGGACGATGGCTTATTTGGTGGCCGTGACGAAGGCATGCTCGAGGGCTGTGAGGGTGGATGTCGTGAGGGCAGGCACGAGGGATCCCGTGACGGCTGATATAGCAGGCTCGAGGTCCGGGGCGGTGGCTTATTCGATAGCCGGGATGAAGGCTGGTTGGAGGGCTGCGGGGTGTGAACGGATGGACAATTCCGTTTCTTACTCTACTGCTGCCAAAGGTACTCCACGACGCTATTCAGCTGCTGTTGCATAGGTTGCATCGGAGGCCTACCCTGAGATACGGTGAA